>JAJOOR010022543.1:0-43245 GCA_036250505.1 Solanum acaule | reverse complement strand
TATATACAGCTAAACAAGTTTCCGGTAACTTTCGAAGCACATTTTAAGAACTTTTTGGGTCAAATTCAATTATAACCATTTCATTAAGTTCTCGACTCCAAACTCACATGTGAGGCTCTAGTTTCACTCTATCATTTTCCGGGTCGTTACATATGCGATCCAGTCATTATCACATCAACTCATATTGCACACACAAACAGGTACTCAAACCACAAGAATATAAGCATGGAACTCTTACCAGTTCAGGCTCACAGCACAAGCCCAACAATTAAATATTGATAAGATCATAACTCAAAAAATCACATAACCAATTCAAACCATTCCAAGTCAATCAAAACACAAGACAACTTAAGTTTCATGCCACATAAGAGCAATTATTAAGGATACTATCCAAACAAACATAAGGATCAACCTAAACAAAGGCTTTTCCAGCTAAAAGCAACTCTAAACAGCTCCACAATGGAAATAAGTCGACTAAGGATTAAAATCCTAAACTAATCCTAAATTCCAACATAATTATGCAATACTATTCAAAATACATTCAATCCGAAAGAGTCCAATCTAAGAAAAGTAAGTTCTAGCATACCTCAAAGTCAAAACCGCATAACAACACTACTTAGGAGCTTTTCCCTTAAGGACAACCTCAGAGTGATGTCAGGCTACAAACATTGCCAAGGGAATGCCAAAATAAACACAACCATACATACATTAATGATTTCAACATTGAAAAGAAACCTCCAAAAATGCAAAACTGGGACACACACAAGGATCCACAAAATCAACTATGTCACGAGGTCGCAACTTGCTCATGGAATTTTTTCCCCAAAAATTTACTCAATCTGAGCTTTGATCAAGCCAAAACAGCCACAATTAATTTAGGTTAAATATAGTTAAAATGGAAATTCACATAAATTACAAAGAGAAATGGACGTTCTATCGAAATTGGAACATGCCCATGAACGTTCTCGATGCGCTCACATAAGAATCATTCAATTCCAACACTAATAGCTCCCAAAATTGACAAATTACTAACCTATAGAAATGAAAATGCATAAAATATTTAACTACATGGGAAAACACCCTTTGCGAATGTGGAGGCTTCGCTGGGAACAGGGAGGTCAGCAAAGTCGACCCTTTGCA
The DNA here is from genome assembly GCA_036250505.1 of Solanum acaule. Classification (NCBI taxonomy): domain Eukaryota; kingdom Viridiplantae; phylum Streptophyta; class Magnoliopsida; order Solanales; family Solanaceae; genus Solanum; species Solanum acaule. The sequence continues at coordinate 42,105 of JAJOOR010022543.1, read as the reverse complement.
AACACAGTAGAGGCCATGGAACGTGGAAGCTTGGAAGCCAACCCTTTGCAAATTGATGAGTCCGAGATTTGGACTCATTTAGGGCTTTGTTTATATAGATATGGGGTTCTCAAATTCAAAATTTGTGCCAATAATTGATGTTAAATCCTTAATTTTCAGGGATATGGGTTGAGGAACAAAGCAAGGATACTAACATGGAAAATGGAACAAAACAGGATGAAAAAATGAAGATGAGCAAGCCTTGAGGATTCTTGATATTTGTGTAATCAAGACACAACTTCCAATGTAAGTGTCTATGATCGTACAATAGTAAAGTAACCCAACAAAGGGTTGGGGTCGAGTCCCAAGGGAGTTGTTTTGAGAACTAATAGAGAAATAAAATTAATTTCTAATTAGTCATAGCTAAAAACATTATCGAATACAAACATGTTAAATCTAAGGGGTGACACAATAGTTTAAATTAACGATGGGGGTTTGTAACAAGTAAGTAAAAATCAGAGAAGATACAAAGAGTACTAATCAAGGAGATGGGATTCTTCGGATGTGATAGGAATACGGGTTAAACCAGATCATTGGGTACATACTTTTGATAGTAAATTCGTTGAATATTTGTGACTAGGCTAGACTATAGTGGAGGTAAATTCTCTCTCGAGCAACTTACCCCGAATCAACTCTGTTTCTCTCGAACACAGAGTTGCCGCATGAAGAACAGCCTCCACCTTAGCCCACTCACTCTCTTGAGCTGAGTGTGTGGGAGAAGGACTAGGGTTCACTCTCTCGAGTTAAATCTCATGTCGACCCAATCCCACCAGCCATCAATAAAGTAGTCTTAGTTTTACGACCTCTCTCTCGAGCAAGTCGAAAACACAAAGGTGAAATCCTATTTGCAAATACAATTTCATTAAGTTTCAACATAATTACTAAAAAAAATCACATTTAAACAACGATTAAACTATCAGGAAGTAAGACCCAACAATTAACTTAATCCATATTCACAAAATCACACCTAAAGAATTGGGGTTTTAGCTAGACATGTATGAGAGATAGAAATTTATACAAATATGAGTTTGCATTCAAATAGGTATGAAGATTTAAGTCTCAAAACAAGTCAAGAGTGAAGAATCTGCAAGACCCACGTCCAAAATCTTGGAGTTGAAACCCTTTGAATCTTCAAGTTCTTCAAAACCCTCTTCAAACTTAGAATTCAAAAATAGAATTAAAGTCTGAATAAAATATTGTTCAAAGCTAAAAATTCTATCTTAAGCTACAACTCTCAATGAGTATTTATAGTTTTAAAAAACTCTATGCTGCAAAGGATCACTTGGCGAAGTTAGTCGGGATCGCCGATCAACTCGGTGATCCGCCCTTTAGTATAGTTCATTGTCGTCTTGCGTTAACCTTCAGCATCGTCGTATTTTGGATCATTAGGCGACATAGTAATGCTTCACGAAACTACTCGGTGATACGTCGACTACTCATTTTCACCACCAATTTGATCCTTTCCTTCAGGGCTAAGCACACTGGAACAAAAGGCGAGGATAAGACCTTATGGCGACTCGCCGAACGGGGTCAGTGATTCTCAGATCTTCGTTTCTTCGTTCTTTCAGCTACCTATGTTCCTTTTTGCTAAGTAGTGTCCATGTTTTCCCTCAAACTTCAAATACCTGAAACTTAAGGGTTTTCATCAGATATTAAGACAAAATATGCATTTGAAGATACTAATTCTATCAAAATATAGCCCTAAATTAGTACAATTTGTGGACTCATCAATACCCCCAACTTAAACTTTGCTTTTTCTTGGGCAAACTCAAGTTCAGCAGTTCAAAAAGGATGTCTCGAATAGTGCTACACAAGACTCAATCATGAATGCACACAACAAGACTCACTTTATTCATGCAAAGATCAATCGTGCACTCAAAGATTCAAGTTGTGACTCACCATTATCAAAAAATCTCTTATTTACAATACTTTCTTTAAATACAAGTTAAAGATCAACTAAAGTGTTTAAATGCCCTGACACAAAGAATGATTCCATATTCACACAATGGTTCACAATTTAAAGCTTCGAAATCAAATGCAACGCTCACACTCACAAGGATGAACACAATGCATAATTTCACCCATAGATTTGCCCGTATTTTCCAATTGACATTTCTTTCAGCTCATTCAAGATCAAAAAGATCTTTTCAAGGCTTGAAATAGGGCTGAGGGCAAAGGTATGGTCATTTAGGTTCAGTGACTTTCATCCTCATGAAATGTGGTACTCACAACACTTCCTTTTCTTTTCCTTAATCATTCTCTTTAGTGCTCATAAGTCATCCTATTATTCACTTTCCATGGATTGTTTGGAAACCATATTTCTTTTGTACTTTATTCCACAACTTTCTTTATCATTGTTTTCTTCCCTTTTTCACTTTTTTTTATATGGAGGGGTTTCATTTTTCTCAACACAATGGGTTAAAGGAGACTTTTCTTGCACTTCTTGAATTTCCATTTTCTTTTTACCACACCCCCAACTTAGGCTTTTGGACTAAGTTGGCTATTCAATCAACCACAAATCAAGAGGATTATAGGTAGTAGATTAAAGGGGGTCTAGTTTTCATCAAATTTCTTCCAAAGAAAGGTAGGTTCAAAGAATGTTCAAGAGAGGTTCATACACTCACAAGGTAGGTCACAAAAGAGGTATATGTCAAATTGGCTCACACTCTTCGAAATTGCCTAAGATCATATCAAGAGATAGCCTTACTTAGTCGACCAGACCAACAGGGCAAATTCTAGGTGTTATCATGCATTGTTCACAGAAAGCTTATCACACAAGGCATCGATACTAAAGTCAAACAAGACTCCACACTTTCGCTAGTGGGCAACGTTCATCACAAGAGAATCAATTTGATACATGGTTAATCACAACGAGATGCAAAGAGTTCACATATTGTATATGCAACTTTATTTGGTCTTATCGTAGCCACATATTCATGTTCGTTCAATTGTGAGCACTATTTGAGTCATCGATATTGATCAAACCTGAGACTCAAATTTTCTAAAGAACAGCCACATTCAAGTACATTCAAGAGTGGCGAAAAATTTAAAAGTTTTCAGAAGGGTCAAAATCATATACAATTAAAACAAAAGGAGCCACAAGCTCAAGCCTTCTACAAAAAGTAGTGAAATAACAAAGTAATAGCTCACAACCCATAATATAAAATCAAAATAAATATGCACAAAGGTGGACCTCACCCCACCACAAACAATAACCATTTGTCCTAAAATGTGAATAAAAATATCCAAAAGTAAAAATAAAGTAAGACAGAGAGGGAGTTAAAGAAAGGTCTTGTCTACGTAGTCTCTCCATCTGTCGGGGCTTCACTGCTTGGTGTAGTAGTCTGAACTTGGGCTTCAGTGCTCGGAGTAACCTCAGAAGGAATAGCAGTGCCAAATCCACTAGGAGTTGTTGTGGACGTCTCAGTAGGCAATGTTAAGATCACCGATTGCACAACCGTCTCTATAATATCTGGCAAATCTCTAAATATGCTCTCGTCTTGGTTCTCTATCATCTCCTCCTCATGTACTTCTATCAGCTCCTCGTTGGTCCATGCATCCGACTCCTCATCTGTTGTGCCACCCCTCAGCACATCTTCGGTTGTAGCCGGAGGAATCCCCGAGGTCTCAGGAGCATCTTTGTCATCTGCACCCTGAATCAATGAAGTGAAGTCGGTAGACTTCAAGTAGTCTACATCCTTCCTCAAGTCTGCTACTTCGGCTTTCAAAGCTGAAACCTCAGATGTCTCCCCCTGTCTGCTCTCACAAGCAGTGACTCCAATAGCCAGATCATCAACAGAAACCCTAAGGGGAGGGGGAGGGTCAGTGAAGCCGAGATAGCACTCTCAATCATCCCTGGAATGGATTAGTCAAGTCGAGTCGCCACATATCAGCTGATTGGGCCAAACGCCCCATCTTCAGGATCATGGCCTCAGTAATCTTGACAGGTTGGGAGGAGGAGAAAGCACATGGGGCTTGTGAAGAAGATGAAGGAATAGATGTACCTGAAGGCACAGAGGCCGGAGTAGGCGAAGATGCCTCTGCAGATAACGAGTCAACATCAACCTCCGGAGAAATATCTGCTAGAACTGCTCTCCTCCCTTCAGCCTCCTCTCGTACGTTCTCGACCTCAATACAATGTATGTAAGTGGAGGATGAAGGGGTGGCCTCAATATCCCTCGCAGTGTCCGGAGGTACTCCAGCACGCCTGCACACCTCAGTGATTAGGAAATGAAATGGCAGAGAAGTTAGTTTTTGTTTGGCTTTAATGGCCATTTCTTGTGAAATCAGCATTCCTAGGTTGATGCGCCTCCTCGACATGATAGAACCGAGGCAAGCTTCCTTAGGATGGAGCAAAATGGACTCGTTCTGGGTTGGCATTATGGTGTTGCTGATAAAGCCAAACCAGAAGATAGCTGCAATGTCCAGGTCCCTCTTCTCAATAGGAGCCCTTACCTCGTTCCACCTTGGGGTGGTGTCAGAAATTAGATGAGCCAGCCAACCCTTTAGGTCATCTAGGTACTGAACAATAGGCAACCCCTTGTAAAGAAGTGTAGAGTGCAGCGGTCTACCCAATACCGTGTTTATATATTGTTGCACTCCACTTCCTTGCCTGTGACCATGACCCACTTCACCGATCTAAACTTTCTTGCCTTCTTCTTGCTCCTAGGCACCAACTCCCCATAAGTTGTGTAAAATTCCCTGACCTAGGAAGGAATGTAAGGGCCTCAGGGTCTTGTGAACTGCTCAAACTCATGGTAGCGTTGGGTGTCCATAACATCGGTATATTTGCCTTCCAAGCCCTCCATAGATAGTAACTTCTTCTCTAGGATGGTCCGTACCCCATCACCTTTCAATCTGTTCAGCAGTCTAGGGGGAGGAACTATAGGAAGTGCAGGGGTCACTGAATGTGCCTGAGTTGGTACTGAATCTATTTCCGGAGGTGTGGCAGCTGAGGGAACTCTGGTGAACCAGGGCTGAGAGATAGTGTGGTGTCTAATCATTCGGTTAATCAAAGGCTCCTCATCTTCTGGTTCAGAAAAATCAGCCCGGGTGTCAACAACTACTCCTTTCCTAGCTATGTGATTGTTTCTTTTGCCTTTGTCTCCCGATTGGAGTTCTTGCCTTCTCTTCTTTGGGACATTTGATCCCCTTTTTTTAATATTTATGCCATATGCTTTTGTCTTTGGGTACATGGTTAGATTTGTATGTACCATATCTGCAAAAGATCAGGAGAAATTAGGAGAAGATCAAACACTAACACAAAAAATTTAATGCAGGCAGGCTCGCCGATCCAGTCGGTGAGTCGTCGAACCTCTTTGGCTAGCTAGATTGGGCTCCCCGAATGGATTGGCTTAAAAATTATGGCAAGTTGGCGATGGGAAGGCCCTTTCGGTGAATCACCAACTACTTTCGGCGAGCAAGGATTTGTCCACCAAAAGTTATTGTGCAAAAAGTGTTTCACGGATGCAGACAAAGGGCAAATAAACAGACTTTCGGTGGATCGCCTAGTGCTTTTAGTGACCTCAAGTTTTTTCGCCGAGAGTCACACAATCCAACAACACATATAGCATGAAATTAAAGGCAAGATAGGGTCATTAGGTGAACCGCCGAGTGGTTCGGAGAGCTCGACCCACCTCGCCAAATGGCACAACGTGCCTATTTCCAACCTACCTTCTCGAATTCAACCCCGCAACCCCTGAAAACAAAATAAAAGCATGAAATAATGGAATTCAAACAAGACCCGTATTACCCATTACCCCGGAATACTCAAATTTTTCTCAGTTTTGCCAAATTTGGCCATTTGACGATATTTGCTCTTAAGAATGGTGTCACCAGATCTATCATTGAGCAATTTACATCATTTAGCCCAAACACGGGCTACTCAGAATTCATCCAATCAATCTAAACAACATGCAAGCACAACCCAACAAAATTTCTTTCATTTAAAAGCATAAAATTACGGGCATTCGATGATCAAGATAATACATGCAAGTTTTTTAATTTGAAATCGGCATTTAAACATTCTAATCCTATTAGAGAGGCCCAACGCACAACAATACGATATGATCATTGCAAATGAGTACAAAATTTTTGAATGTAAACTCAGAATTCAGAAACCAACCTTATATGCCGATTCAAAACATGACTGAAAAGCTAGGCGACAAAGAGATCCTAGTTTTGAGCAACAATCAACAACCAAAATACTAATGGAAAGCAAGAATATTGAAAATAGTAACGTGGTGTGTGTTTGTGAAGTTAAAAAGTGAGGGAAAGTGATTGGCCATATATAACCATCCAGTTCGCGTCCATTTGACGACATTTGTCGCACTCGCCGATCCACTGGGTGACACGCCGAGTGGTCAGTTGCCCCGCCGATTTCTATAGAATCTTTAGTATCTTAGGTGTCAAAATGGCAGTTTGAATCGTAGTTGGCGAACAGGTCGGCGACTCGCCGAACTGTTCTTGATTTTTCTGAGCTAAACAATGGGTTAAGTCGGGCATGCCAACCTCTTCGGTGATACACCGACTTACACCTGCACAACCAACACACCATTATTTATAAAAGCAAAACCTAAAGCATTTAAAACCTTGGGTTGCCTCCCAAGAAGCACCTTAGTTAACATCGTGGCACAACGCTAGTTACCATTCAAGCTTCATTGTTAGGGTTAGCCATAATATCACTAGGCAACCTCCTATTTTTCTGTGAGTGGAGATGAGGCAATGCATGAACTATAAGGTTCTCGAGCAGCTGGCAGCTCTGGAATGAGACCAAATCATTCGCTTCATCCCTTCAATGTTTTCTTTCAATTCTTGCAGCTCTCTATCTTGCTTAGTCACCTTGTGGAGAATGGTTGAGAGAATTTCCTCAATGTGTTTAACCTCATTCTCCTTGGGACTTCTTCACTCATGATGAGGGAAATACTTATCCTTCCTCTTGCACTGAACATCGATCTTCACCATCGTTTTGGCCAACTCATCCATCTGAGTCATTAGTGCGGCAAACATAAAGTCCTTGTCTACTTCTTGGTTCATTTTAGTCATGTTGTCAAGATGTTGGACTGCCATCGCATATGGCTATTTTGCAATACCACCCGGAATGAGTTGGTCGACCAACCTCTTGTTTCTGGGGCCAAGACCTCTGTACAAGCAGTCAAGGAGGATTAAGTCAGGAATGTCATGAATTGGGCATTGAGTGATCAGTTCTTTAAACCTTGCCCATGCCTTGTGGACCCTTTCACCCTCCAATTTCCTGAAGGTTAGAATTTGATCCCTAATCATCATTACCTCTAATGGAAAAAAATCCATTAGCTCGCAAGTGTTGATAGATGTATTCACCTCCTCTGCTTTTGAAGCACAAATCAGTAAAACAAAACCAAAAATAAAGTTAGTAAAACTACAACTAAGAAGAACAAAAAATTTACTAAACTAAGAATTCTCAAATAACACCACTCCCCTGCAGCGGCGCCATTTTGATGTTTGCGTAATTAATACTCAACTTCCAATGCAAGTGTCTATGATTTTACAATAGTAAACTAACCCAACCAAGGGATGGGGTCGAGTCCCAAGGGAGTGGTTTTGAGAATTAATAGAGGAATAAAATTAAGTTCTAATTAGTCATAGCTAAAAATATTATCGAATGCCAACATGTTAAATCTAAGGGGTGACACAAGAGTATCAATTAACGATGTGGGTTTGTAACAAGTAAGCAAAAATCAGCTGAGTCTGTGGGAGAAGGACTAGGGTTCACTCTCTCGAGCTGAACCTCATGTCGACCTAATCCCATCGGCCATCAATTTAGTAATCTTAGTTTTACAACCTCTCTCTCTCTCTCGCAAACCAAAAACATAAAGGTGAAATCATATTTACAACTATAATTTCATTAATATTCAACACAACTACTAAATGAAATCACATTTAAACAACGATTAAACTATCAGCAAGCAAGACCCAACAATTAAGTTAACCCATATTCACAAAATCACACCCCAAGAATTGGGGTTTTAGCTAGACATGTATGAGAGCTAGAAATTTATATCAATATGAGTTTGCATTCAAATGGGTATGAAGAATTAAGTCTCAAAACAAGTCATGAGTGAAGAATCCTCAAGACCCAAGTCAAAAATCTTGGAGTTGAAACCCTTTGAATCTTCAAGGTCTTCAAAACCCTCTTCAAACATAGAACTCAAAAATAGAAGTAGAGTCTGAAAAAAATACTTTTCAAAGGTTAAAATTCTATCTTAAGCTACTATTCTCAACGAGTATTTATAGTTTCCAAAAACTCTATGCTCTTAAGGATCACTCGGCGAAGTTAGTCGGGATCACCAATCAATTAGGCGATCTGCCCTTTGGTATAGTTCATCGCCGTCTTGCGTTAGCCTTCAGCATCGTCGTGTTTTGTATTATTAGGCAACATAGTACTGCTTCACGGAACTGCTCGGTGATATGCCAACTGCTCCTTTTCACCACCGATTTGATCCTTTCCTTCAGGGCTCAACACACTGGAACAAAAGGCAAGGATAAGACCTTTTGGCGACTCCCCAAACAGGTTCGGTGATTCTCAGATCTTTGTTTCTTCGTTCTTTCAGCTGCCTTTGTTCTTTTTTGCTAAGTAGTATCCATGTTTTCCCTTAAACTCCAAATACCTGAAACTTAAGGGTTTTCATCAGATATTGAGACAAAATATGTATTTGAGGACACTAATTCTATCAAAATATAGCTCTAAATGAGTCCAATTTGTGGACTCATCAATACTAAATGCCAATTCGAAAGGGCAATGGAAGAGACAAAAGGGCAGCTCGCTGAGTGATTCGGCGAGCCCGACTTACTTCGCTGACTGTCTTTGGGCAGCACATTTTTGGCGAATATAAATACATATTTGAATATTTAGTTTAGTATCAAACATACTTTAGAAGAAATTATTATTAAGTTTTGAGCATCTAGAGACAGTTTTCACTAGTTTTTCATTAGCTTTGATGGATTGAAGAAATTATAATTGCTTGATATGCTTGATTTGGATGTGATTCTTGACATGGACTGGTTCTCCCCCTCTAATGTGGTCTTAGATTTCTTTTCTATGCTCATTAGCTTAGCCATGCCTTGTATTCCCTTGATGGTGTGGATTGGCTTATATAGTCACACACCAGTTGAATTTATTTTTTATTCAGGCTTGGAGGCTAGTGGTTGTTTATCTTACCTAATTTTTTTATGAGATGCGAGTTTAGAGGTCCCTCCAGTCGTTCATTGTTATAAAGATTTTCTTCCTACAGACCTACCTGGCCTACCCAAATCGTGATGTTGATTTTCCTCTTGAGCTTGAGCTGGGTACTCAGCATATTTTTATTATTCTGGATCAGATAGCCCCCGTAGGCTTCAGAAGCTTAGTATTTTGCTTCAAGATCTCTTAGGTCAGAGATTCATTAGACCTATCATATCACTTTGGGGTTCTCCTATTCTGTTTGTGAAAATGAAGGATTGTACGATGCACATGTATATTAATTATAGTAAGTTGTATAAGGTGATAGTGAAGAAGAAATACCTTATGCATCACATTGATGATCCGTTTGACTATTTTTAGGGTGTCAAAGTGCTTTGTAAGATTGATTTCAGATTTGATTACCATCAGCTAAGGATTAGGGGAGAGGACATACCTAAGACCATATTTAGGATTCGATATGGTCACTATGAGTTACTTGTGATATCTTTTAGGTTGACTAATGTCCATGCCACCTTTATAGACTTGATATTGCAAGTGTTCAAGCCTTATGTTTATTCGTTTGTCATTGAAATCATCGATGACATCCTTGTATACTGCTAGAGTAGGAGAGATCATGGGTAACATTTGGGGATTGTGCTCCAGAATTCAACCATCAATAAATTTATGCCAAATTCTCAAAGTATAAGATTTGGGTTGAGTTTGTAGCAGTCATGGAGCATATAGTGTCCAAGTATGACATCATGGTAGATTCAATGAAAAATAAGGCTATTCATGATTGGTCTAGGCCCACTTCAATTTCTAAGATTTTGAGCTTCATCGAATCAGCAGTCTACTATAGGTTATTTGTGGAGGGCTTCTCCACTATTGCAACATCTTTCACCTGGTTGAACTGGTTGACCCATATTGATGTCCCTTTTGAGTGGCCTTAGGAGTGTGAGTTGAGATTTTTGGAGCTCAAGGGCTTGCTTACTATTGCTCTAATATTGTATCTTCCAGTTAAAGATGAGAGCTTCACGTTGTAGTGTGATGCATCCATCATTGGTTTTGGTTGTGTATCTATGTAGTGGGATCAAGTTATTGTTGATGCATTGAGGTAGCTTAAGCTGGATGAGCTTACCACCCCACTCATGACTTGGAGTTGGTTGTGGTAGTTTTTGTGCTTAAGATTTTGAGGCACTACATATATAGAGTTCATTGTCAGATCTACACTGATCATATGAGTCTTCAATACATTATGTTCTAGAGGGACCTCAATTTGAGGCTACGTCATTGGATTGAGCTCTTGAAGGACTATGACATCTCTATCGTCTATCATTCGAGCAAGGCAAATGTTGTAGTGGGCTCCTTCAGCCGAAAGGCAATGAGTATAGTTAGTCTAGCCTTCTTGTGAACTTTTGAGCGACCTATGTCTTTGGACATTCAATCATTAGCCAACCAGATGATTCTGCTTGATATTTCAGATTCTACGCGTGTCTTAGCCTTTGTGGGAGTTTAATCTTTCTTTCTTGATCAGATCCAGGGTTGTAATTTTGAGGATGAGGACTTGGTGGCTCTTCGGGATCAAGTGTTATAAGGTAATGACAGAAAAGCTACTTTAAATTCAGTTATGGTTTTGAGATTTGCTTGTCACATTTGTGTTCTAAGAGTTGGGGACTTGATCTGATTGATACTTTCTGAGGCCCATGGTTCTAGAAATTTTATCCATCTAGGCACCGTGAAGATGTATCGTGATTTGAGGTTGGACCACCGGTGGAGCAGCTTGAGGAAAGATATACAAAAGTTATGTATCCCATTGTCTATGTTGCAAGCAAGTGAAGGCTGAGCATTTGAGGCATGGTGGTGAGTTTTGGAGATTACTCATTCTTGAGTTGAAGTGTGATCGCATCACTATGGGCTTTGTTGCAGGTTTACCCAGAAATCTAGAGGTGCTGACAACATTTGGGTCATTGTTGATCTATTGATCAAGTTAGCACACTTCATCCCTTTTCTACCTTTTTTTAGGAGGTGGTTCATTTTTATGGTGTGCCTTTGTCTATTATCTCATACAAGGGTTATCAGTTCACTTATAGATTCTAGAGGACCTTTTTGGAGGAGTTGGGCACTAGTGTTGACTTTAGCACAACATTCCACCCATAGACCTATGGGTACTCTGAGCTTACTATTGTGGTTCTTGAGGATATGTTGTGGGCCTATGTTTTTTAGTTTGGAGTTCAGTGGGATTGGTTCTTTCCTTTTGTGGAATTTGAGAATAACAACAACTACCCCTCTAGTATTTAGATGGCCCATTTTCTAGGCTTTTTATGGTAGGCATTGTCGCTCTCTGGTTGGTTAGTCTAAGTCGTAGAGCCTAGGTCACATAATACTTACTTGTTAAGGAGGCCTTAGACTAGGTATGTCATGACCAAGGGGTACCCTTTATATGTAACAAGGCATATAAGACCCCGAGAGTCCTCATACAAGCCACATAGCATATCATAACATAGGATAATAGAAAATGACGTGGAAATTTAAAACAATTTCCAATAATATCAAAGTATTTTATAAAATGAGGCGAAAGTCTATAACAGTTGTCTTAAACCATCTAATACTTGAATAGTCTTAGGGACACATCCCATACAATAGTTCTAACACATAAAGGAAAGACAAAAAGGAAAGGTGGTCAAATCTTCGATGTTATGAGGACTCACAAAATCTTCACTCCTTGCTCTAATATGAACCTAGCCACAGGGATGGAAGTCAATATCACCGGACCCTACATATGTTAAGAATGTAGGCAAGAGTATGTGTTGGTACAAGAATGTACTAAATATGATGGCTAGCATAAATCATCAACATAAACATAACATAGGCCTTAGTCAACATAAGACATATACAATAAGCATAAAAGATAACAGCATAAGTCATAAGCATATTCAATGCACATAAATCATCATACTATAAGAGGAACACTTCTCAAGTAATCTCAACTTGTTCTTACTCAATACATAGGTCATCACCTCTAGAGATACATATCAAGGAAGGCAACTCAAGTAACAATCCAAGATAATCTAACATCATAACAAGTAAATCTCATATCAAAACATATTTACGGTACTTCCTTGAAGAAACCTTGTTTCATCATAAACATGCTACTTTGATAAGGGATTAGTCCCTCATTTGCCATTCTTACTATTCATGGAAGAGAACTTCTTACTAGTCCAATGACATATCATCACTCATGAATGGTTACGGTTTACCAAATCAAGGCTACCAAGGAAAAACACCTCATTATGCTAGACCAAGCTATCATGGAAAACATCTTCTGATGCAAGTCCAAGCTACTCAAGGAAGCGTACTAATGCTCAATCCAAGGTATCATGATATGGTGTGGCCTCACAAAGCCAAGCTATCATGCAAGCATACTCTCATGCTAGATTAAGCTAACCTTTGGAAGGGTACAATTTCTCAATCCAAGGCTATCCATGAGTTCTACTATCTCAAGCTACCATACATGGTCTTGTCTGACAAAGTCAAGCTATTCCTGAAGGGATATCATATCCCAACTTCAACATATTATGATTTATACATGCTTTGATTCATTTTAGATGAGCAAACCTTTCAACCTAGAATCATTCAATGTGAGAAAACCTTTTACATTTATATATTCATACATACATAAGGTAGGTCATGTGGGTAAATCCTTTTACAACCATTCTATCTAGAATTCAACAATCATCATATAGCTTTACTCTCAACGCCCTACTAAACATACTTCATCATGAAAGCTCTTATTCTATTAGCCCTAATCATTATATACTTACCATACATGAATTGATCAAAAGACAGCTCTATCCCAAAGTCTACAAGTCATAATTCATCATATATACTTTGATTTTAATCAATTCATGTCTATATGCTTTACTCTTAAGCAATTCATATCTATATGCTTCAATCTCAAGCAATCTAATCATACTTCATCATATAGCCCCCAATCTCAAACACTACTAATCATGATTCATCATGCATACATTAATCTCAATCAATTCTTGTATGTATGCTTAAGTCTCAAGAGATCTACAATATTTATTATCAATTCTAGAAGATTACATCTAACTCCTCAATTTCCCCTTTCACAACATAAAACCCAATTTCATCAATTCTAGGTTAGAAACAAAGATTAGGCATGGGTAAAATCATCCTAAAATCATGTAAATCTATCAATTCAATCATAAACAATCATAATCCACTCAATTGGATCAACATTCATCGTAACCCACAACATTGGAAGAAACCCTAACTAAAATTGGGGAATTCTTCTTCAAAATATGGAATTCTAGGGGAATCCATAGCAGGAAGGATCCCATGGATGAAAAGCCATCATACCTTGATTACAAATCCCACAAAGCTTGGAAGATTGGAGACTTGACTTGACCTAGCTTGAACCCTCTTCTTTTCCTTCAACATTTTAGAGAGAGAATTATTTGAGAGAGGAACCCAATTCTTTTTGTGAGTTTGAGAGAATGACTTAATTTAGGGGTATAAAGTACTTATATAGGTTGTATAGGCTTAGGCAAAACGACCTCACTTCAATCTAATTAAAACTGGAAAGTCCCAACGTGCCTCTAAACAAACCGTCCATGACTTGACCCACGAGACCACGACTGACGGACCATGGATGGACCTATGGACCGTAGATGGACCTACGGTCCGTCCTGGTAAACCATGGTATGGTAACAGACTTTTTTCCATCCACGAAACCCCTAGCCACGAGCCGGGGACCCATCCACGGGACGTGGGTCCTGGCGTGGCTACTGCCTTTGGCAGTTTTCAGGGTGCTCTTCCATGGACCCATGGTTTGTCCTTGTGAGGTAGCACCTTAAGGTTCTAACATGCTATTCCCTCTATTTTGAATCAGGGGTGTTACATTATCTATTCCTTTGGATCATTCATCCTCGAATGATGTTTTAGGCACTTCTTACGGAAAACGACTCAAGACTAGAAACCCACCATGCATGCAACTCGTCTAAATGCATACAACCAAGTAGGTGTCATCACTCCAAGCTAAACATGCTCAATGCATCATATGGAAGGTAGGAACTACATTTAACAACCTAAACATGCATGACATCTTAACATTTGTCATGTTCAAGGAGAAACTTACCACCTCCAAGTTATAAACATGCTCAACACAATTAGCTCGAGAGACTGAATGGACTAAGGCGTAGGTTGTTCTTATTTTGCATGCTTGTTGATGTTCGAAAGAAATCAACTTGATTTGAGTTAAACTGTTTGAAAGAAAGTTTACCTCCTCTATAATCTAGCTTATTCACTAATATTCAGCTATTTCCTAATAGTTGAAATTACCCATTTGTCTATATTAGTCTATAATCGAATCACATCCCAATAACCCGTCTCCATATTGTCATTTTTCGTATTATTTGCTGCTTTTCTAGTTGATAACTAAAAACTAAAACCACCTTTATTTGACATTGGTGTCACCCCCTGATTTGAATTATGTTTTTATTCAATAATTTCTATTTCTATGACTGATTTGACCATGTTCACTATTTACTATTGAATCATAAACATGTACCACTTCCTGTGGGATTCGACCCCAACTCATTTAGTTGGATTATCTATTGATTAATGACCATTGACACTTAGAATTGGATGAATTGTCTTTGACAGTGTTATTCAATCAGTGACCATTAATAATAAGTATCATCTTCCAAGGATATATGATTTGTTTGACCAACTTCAAGGAGCAAGCTATTTCTCTAAGATTGATCTCCCATTAGCTTATCACCAATTGATGGTGAAAGATGATGACATTTAGAAGACGGCTTTTCAAACTCGGTATGGTCATTATGAGTTTTTGGTAATGTTGTTTTGGTTGACTAATGCTCCGGCGACATTTGTGATTGACATGTTTGTGATTGTCTTCATCGCTGATGTTTTTATCTATTAAGGAGTGAGGATTAGCATATTGATGATTTGAGGATCGTGTTGCAAATGTTAAAGGACCAACAACTTTTTGCAAAGTTTAGCAAATGTGAATTTTTGTTAAGGTTAGTATCTTTCATTTGTCATATTGTTTCGAGTAACGGTATTGAGGTGGATCCAAAGAAGAAGGATGTGGTCAAGAGTTTGCCTAGACCTCTAACTCCCTCAGATATTAGAAGTTTCTTGGGTTTGGCTGGTTACTATAGAAGGTTCGTTGAGGGTTTCTCTTTAATTGCCTCTCTTTTGAAGTCTTTTACTCAAAGGAGTCTAGTCCACATTTTCCTCTTGTATGGGGAGACCGATAACCTAGGCTCTGATATGAATTTGTCGCGATCCAACCCACCGGATTGTGCAGGCACCCACTCTAACACCTAAGTAGGAGAACCCTCATATTCCAATAGTAAAAACATGTTGAAATTTAAGGAAAGCAGAAATAAATATAATACTTATGATGTTATAAATAATACCCTTAGACACATTTTTTGGTTTAACTTGTAAGTAATTTAAACAACTCCCATGAATCTAGTCTAAATAGGTACAAGAGCTACTAAGAGTACATTTGGACAAGATAAATAGAGGCACAGCTCCCACCATGCGGAAGGAAGAATAGAAGTTGCTAGAGAGTTTTTCGTCCTCACCTAATGAAATGTCACCAATCCTGCATCTAGACTATGTCAAAAGACATAGCAAGAGTAGTATCAATACAAAACAAACATGGTAGGCATCATCGGTCAACCCAATGCCCACCACATTTCATAAGAAACCAACTAGTAGAAATATACAATAGACCACTCACTTCTCCACATTTACTCTCTCTTGAAATACTTCCAATATACACTAGTATTCTGACCACTAACATTATTCTCAATCAACCTACCTAGAAGGTACTCGATCATAGCCTAACCATTCGAACACATAGAGAAATCCCCCAATTACAACCACAAACATTTCAACTAAGTATTCACGACATACCCCTACTTCCTAGTCACCTTACCCAACCATAGTCACATAATACATTACATCACGCTCCCTTAACACTAAGCCAAATCTCTTTCCCCCAAGGTGAAATCCACCTAAGAATATTTCATCACACACGCTTCCTCTACTTCTCGCCATTACAACACATGAAAAACTATTACTATTTATTACTCGCCCCTTAAACACTTAACCCTTCCACTATACCCAACAAGTCCAACATGTATAAGTCTATGAACAATATAATCACAAGAATAACGAACATATACAATATCATCAACACTTACGAACGGCTAACACTTTTCTCAAGTCACACAATTAAGCCACATCATTGGTCCTCTCATGGAATCCAAACCCAAATAGTTAGTTATGTCAGAACGTGGCAAATGATCCAAGTTAGTTATGCCGGAATGTGGCAACTGATCCCATAGTTATGCCAGAACGTGGAAACCGATCCAATAGTTATGCTCGAACGTGGCAACCGATCCAAGTCATTTATGTCGGAACGTGGCAACCGATCCAAGTAAGTTATGTCAGAATGTGGCAACCGATCCATTCAACACATCACAATCACAAACACAAGTATATCCTCAAGATCATACATTTAAGTCATTATTTCATGTCAATGATAATTCACCAATCTTATTCACAACAAGTGTGATCAACAATGCAACATTATCAACATACGTTAATTTGTCATGCATAGCCCTAGTTCATCATCTAAGGCTTCTTTCTAGGGTTTAATCACAATTTCTATAATTCCTCAATCAATCACCCCAATTTATGATCTAACATACGTTCATAATTTTAGTTCCATTATGAATCAATATTCTTATTCTTGAAACAATTCTATCCAAGATAGCAATTCTAGAAGCCCTGACAAGTCATCAATTTCTCTTCTCATGGCATAAACCCAATAACTTTGATTTCTAGGAATTACCCATGGAATTCACTCGGTGCACGAAGGTCTACACATAAACTCTACCATTTATTTACATATATTACATGGGGAGCACAGATTTAAACTACTCAATTCATAAACCTAGCCTACCTAGGCGCCAAGCAGTTGTACGGAGTTTTTGACTTCGATTCTGGTATTTTTTTGGGCTTTGCAGCGGTGAATTTGGCCAAGAATCTACAAGATATTGCCATCGTTACGCTAGAAATCTCCTTCTCCTTCCTTCCCAAGTTTAGAACAGCTTTTCTGAGGTTTCTATGGTGTTTTACGACTTATTTAGGTATTTTAGGAAAATAGAGAAAATAGGATTTCTCGTAATTTACGTTCTGCCTCACCTATTGTCACGACCCGAAAGCACCCCCTAGTCGTAACCGGAGTACTCGACCTCTCGGAGGTCTAATACAAGCCTCTTAGCATTCATTCATCGCATACATACTCAAAACCATAAGGAATTAAAAACTTTCTTCACACATGAAGATACTTTCATTAAATAACAAGCGGAAGACTTTCTAGACTTTATACATAATGTCTCAAAACCATCTAATACTTGAATAGAACATTGGGACTAATCCCACTCAAAACTACATGACATAAAGGAACATGTTGGGTATTGTCCTCTAATCTATGAGGACTCACCAAGTCTTCATCTTCAACACTTTAGAAACCTATCCATCAACCATGGAATAACAACATCTCCAAATCCCTACACTTTAGTCAGAAAGGGAAAGAAAGGGATCAGCACAATTAAGTACTAAGTATGGAAACCATGAAAAAACATGCTAAAAAGAACATTTGGTTGAAAGTCATGCCTTATGCCCTTTTAGTAAAACTTCATGAACATTGACATATTAGGCATATTATAGAACATATAAGACATTTACCACATTATAGACATGCTCAACATTTTCACCAAGTAATTCATTTCATCATCCAAGGACCCTTATCTAAAGTTACCCTAAGACACACTTGAGTGAGACATGAACTGGCCGCCCATACAACCTCTTCATACACACCTAAGTGTTCCTCAAGGATACTATAGACAAGAACCATCATGCTTCAAGGTAACATACTAAGTAACTCACTTCATTAACATAAGCTATTCATTCAAAAAATCACTTAGACATAGGTCAACATTCTTCTTTAAAGTCATTTAGGACACATTCATGCATTTAGGGGACTTTCATACATTAGCCATTAAGGCTTAGGGAACTCACTTTAGTATCTTCAAAGCCTACTCGTGCCATGTGTAGATAGCATCCCATACTACATACTACTACCTACACGTTGTAGAACCTATCCAATAACTAGAGTGTACATCCCACATGATGGGAATAGGCATTAACCGACATAGACCATGCAAGCTAGACATGGAATCTGGTGTCATAAGACCCCACACCGTGGAGGGTGTTCTACTTGCCAAGGGTAGAACTAGTACACATCCCATGTAGGCACATGGTTTAGGGGATATCCAAAGACGTTCATTGTACTCTAGCCTCTTACTCGGGTAGAGCTACCATCTTAACCATATCCACTTGGTGCTTAGCCTTAGTTCCCATAGAGTAGTTTCCATTCACATGTATGTACTAGAGAGGGAGCCATCATTAGGCCTACCGGCCCATAATACTCTTACCAAGAAGGTCACCACAAGGATCTACCGATCAAGGTTCATTAAGGATAGCTCATTGACTTTCTTAGAGAGGGTTTTCTAATGTTCTGGTCCACCAACTCTAAGTCTATCATTTCACACAAGAAGAAGGCACCATCATATGGTCTACCGCTTCAAGGTTTCACATTCACTTAGGGGTCTAGACTCACCATGAAAGGGCACCATGCTTTAGGTCTACCAATTCAAGTCCTAAAATGACTCATTAGTCATTCATAGAAAGGGCAGCATGCTTAGGTCTCGCCGATTCTAGACATTCATTCATTTATGAATACCCACGAACTCAAGGTCTACCAATTCAATACAATAAGATATCAACTCAAGATACATTCATTACTCAAGAGAAGGATGTGCGTGCCTACCAGGTCAAGAGGTCACATTCAAGAAGCTTTCATGTATCAAGAAGAGGCACCTAAGTCTACCAAGTTAATAGACGACATTACCATATAGAGAACCTTCACATTCTATCATTCATCATTCATTAGTACTTGCATTTACAACATGATTACCTTTACATCATTAGATTCTCATTCAACTCCTTCACATGACATTCACAACAGAATATCATGATGATACACAATTATTCATATAATGCCTTCAAGGCCATGATCATGATACATTCAATAAGTAAACACCTCCACCATAAGTGGATCACACATCAATCTATCACAATCCTAAATCAACTTTACATTAACAATGATGTTAGGTCAACTTACCATCCTCCAAAACCATAACCACCATTACTAAATTCTACTACAATTCACCATAAAATAGGTACAGATAACAATAGAAACCAATAATACAATTCCATCTAAGCATAATTCAATAATCATCATGAAGATTAATTAACAAAATGCCCATTCAAAGCTATGACCCAATTACTAAATTCACTAAAAATTCTACACAATTAGATATATTTAATGGCATATATCAACATCCCACAACAAACTAAACATAATTCTATCATCAACGAATCAAAATCAATACACCAACTTTATCGCCAAATTTAGGAAACTTGGAAAGACATGGGTTCATGGAATCTTCTTTCTTAAAACCATCAATAAACATCAATAATAACATAATTTATCATTAAAAATCATTTAATGCAAGAACCCATGCTTAGAATCGAAATTAGGGTTTTGTGTTTTTGGAAGAACTTTGAAATCATTTGGATAGAGCTCCTTGAAAGGAAGAATAATCAAGGATAAAGGATCCCCATACCTTAACCTTCATGAATCCCATGAATTTTGAGAAGAAAACACTTGAAACCTTCAACCCTAACTTTATCTTGACCTTGATCTCCAATGGAGTTTCTAGAGAGAACTTTTTAAGAGAGAATGGTTTGATTTGAGAGATGAAATCTAAATGAGGGTTTTAATGTTTTAATACTCTTAAAATACCCTAATACACTTAAAATAATGACCCACATGCTTAGAATAATTAATTAACAAATTACTAAAACAACCCCACTTGGTTGAGTCCCTTGGACAATAACCAGGTTTGAACCACGCCCACCAGACCACGAACCGTGCTCTGGTCCACACCCCATCAATAGGGTCTGTGGTTTAGGACTGAGAGTCAGCCTACAGGGCCTGCAAATACAGACCAAGACTACTGGCCGTGGTTTGACCCACGAACCGTAGATCATGGCCGTAGTTTGGCCACTTTTTGCCAACCATGGTTTTTCCTTGGGGCTTTGGGGTTTAGACTTAGGGTCCTCCTCAAGGACCCTTAGGGTGGTCCTTGGGGAGTCATACCTTGATGTCTAACCCCTAAACACCTCAACCATGGCTTAGAATAACATCAAACACCATCAACACTCAAGACAACTCAAACAAACCCACGTTAGGCTCTAGTTTCACTAGTTCATTTTTAGGGTTGTTACACCTATCCCACCTTGGCGCCAACTTATCTTGTGCTGGCACCGCCACTCTAGCGGCATCTAGCCCACTATGGCGGGACAGTGGCCCATAATATCCTGAATTTTTATTTCTCCTAATTAACGATGGTTTGGGTCGTTTCAATTTTTTGATGTTAACAAATTATTTACCTTACCACATATGTGTTAATTTGGTTGTGAATGTTTGACCTTCAAATAATTTTTTTAGAGAATCAAAAATCCAAATTTGCAGATATACTATTCATCTCTTTTATCACTTTACCCTTCCTTTGTACTAACATACAAATTAATGAATTTTGTCTTATTTACCGTGTTCTCTCTATTATACATTATCTAAGTTATATAAGGCACCCCACTAAGACAATTGGATTACTCACAAGATTTTACTTTCTCCGTTTTAATATATGTGTTTCTTTTTCAATTTTTGAGAGAAGTATTGCAAACACCTCTAAACTAATTCTGAATTATTAGTTTCATCTTCAAAATATTGACAACCTTAAAAATATTCCTTTATTTGACTTACTGAACTTAAATACATCCCCACATTCTGTCATGTGGCAGATCAGAGATGTATCTAAGTTTAGGTAGTCAAATATAGGGGTGTTTTTAAGGTTGTCACTATTTCAGAGACAAAACTAATAATTTATGTTAAGTTTAGGAATGTTTCACTATTCTCTTTTTATAATGTATTTTAAATTAGAAGTGTCAAAAGTTTTTTCTGTCCAATTAAATTTTGTGTTTAGTCAAAAACCTTGTAGAATTGGAAGTTTGGGACAATACATATTGACACTCCATTTGAGAGAGAATCAAAAGGCTAAAGGAAGAAAAAAAATCAGATTCTTTATTAGATAGGTCTCAATTCTCTATTATATGTCATGGATTGTTGATGCAGCCATATCTTCAACTAGCCTCACTAATTACAATGTATTTAATCTTTGATTACCATCTAATCTTCCCTTATTATCATTACACATTCCTGAAATAGAATGTATGATTAAAAGTTTGACCAACAATTTGAAATGGTTAGAATTTGTTGCACTTAAAATAGGAAATAGAGCATGTAACACCCCATACGAACTAGTAAGACCTAGCTCAGGCTTGATTGAATCAATAGGCTAAACTAGAGCCTCATCGTGTGAGTTGGCATAACCTCTAGTTGGTGTCTAGGTTGAACTAGAGATAATGTGTGTGTTTATGGAACTTAAGGAGAACTTGTTTCTCCATGAGGTTAAGTTGGCGGTTGGAAGCATGGTCGCCCAAGCCACTTGGCGATGCGCCAAAGTGTACTTGGTCATCTAGAGGGCTACCTCCCCTAGCCTAAGATACTAGAAATATGGGCGGAAAAAGTCTTGGGTCGCCAAAGGGTTTGGAGATTCGCCCATTGACCCTCCATTCGCCTAATAAGCTGCCCATTTTGGGAGCTTACTGCTAAAATGGGCCAAACCAAGGTGCATTAGGTGAATCACCCAAGTGACTTGGCGAGCCAAAAAGGGTCCATTGGGCGAGCAAGGTCGTGAAGGGTTTTTCATTTGACTTAGAGTGTAGGGTCAACTTAAAATGATGATATCTCTTAGCTCAGAAAGAATTATGTGGGCCATTACCTATCCAATGAAAGGTCTTTAAGTCCTCTTTCCAAGCCACGGAGTTTGCCCAATTCCAATCTCGGGGTAAAATGTAATGCCCGAAATAGTGAAGCACTGTCCATTTTTGGAGCTTGCTGTTAAAATGGATGGAGCCAAGGGCGATTGGGCGATTCAGTTAGTGCTCCATGGCGAGCCATGGTGTGTCAAAGGGCAGTCTACAACATGGGGAAGGTAAGTTTTTAAGTTTTAAGTTGGGTTCTTTAAGTAGTCTTTCCAAAACTTGAACCAAGACATTCCTACTCTTTTCCTAACAAGTATAAATACTTTTTTAAAGTCAAATTCCTCCAATTTAGTTATCCTAGAGACTAAAAGGAAAAAAAACCCAATTCCCTCTTCTCTCAATATTTCTCTCTCTAAGAAGGAAGACCCCATTGAAGAACAAAGAAGGAGATCAACTAGGGCTTAAAGATGGAAGATTTTCATCATGAAATTGGTGGGATTCTAAGGCTAAGGTATGGGAGTTTTCATTCTTGGTCAGCTATCACCAAGAAGCCCCTTCAACTATGCTTTCCAAATTCCCCAAATTAAGGGTTTTCAAATCTAGTCATGGGTCTTCTTCTAAAACGAATTCAATTGTATTATTATGATTTAATATGGTTGTTTATGATGAATTAACATTGTACTAATGAAGTTTGGATGAGAATTCCCCCTTGGACCCATGATTTCTCCCTTTTTACTAAATTGACTTTATGAAGAAGGAATTGTTAACAATTGATTCAAAGAGAGTTGATCTTGATGTAGTTACATGATTTAGGTGTAATTCTACTTGTATTCATGATTAACCTATGAATCTAAGATGAAATTAACATGATCTAGGGTTCTAACATAGAGAGGAAAATTGAGGGGTTAGATGTGATCTTCTAGGATTGATGATCTTCTTGTCTAATTGCCTTGGATTAGATCACCTAGACATGAATTGATCATGATGAATCCTATAGACCTAGACTAACTTGATTGTGATCATATTAGTTATGTTGTTGGTTTATGATGTTCTTCTATCTAAATTGCCTAGTCTAGGATGATAGACTTGATCTTGACTCTTGGTTTTGAAGGGCAATCTATGAAGGTATTTTATGATGAAGGTATATAATATGAATTGTTGACCCACCTATTTTGGAGATGTTTACTTATCATGTATTTCTTGTATGAATGGATTGATCAACTTATGGTGGAGGTGCTTACTTGCCATATGTGATTGTAGTGTTGAGATAAGGTCCCTCTTCCCTACAACCCTAGATATGACTAAAGTATGATACATTATGAATACGAATGATATATTATGATCATTGTGGTGTTATGCATGTTGAATTGTATGAGGTTCTATTGTGGAAGGACCCTACCCATATATCCCCCTATATGAGTATATATTCTATACATGTCACAAATGATCTACTTGAATGATGAATGTATCCATGTCTATTGAATGAGTGTTAGATATGTGATTTACATGGTCTAAGATCCTTAAATGCAATATATGTTAATGATGCATGATTGTGATAATATGTACATACTTGTGAACACTTTGAGAGGGAAGTGTCTATGATGATAATGTTGGTGTTGTTGTGCTATTGTAAGGACAATCACACACACGCACACTCAATGAATAAATATGAATATGATGTGTCTATGGTGTCAATTGAAAGGCTAGTTCTAATATGCACCTTTACACACTATTATGCATGACATGTACTTGACCATGATAATATGAATATGTATATGATATGAAAGGTTTATCATATTATGATGTATGATGATTCTAAGGTGAAAGGTAGTTCTCACCATGTTGAATCAATGAGCTATGTTATGAGTTGGGTTGAATGAAGGGTAATGTACTTCTTCACATATGAAATTATAATTCACCTTAACTATGTATAAGATGGAGAATAATGCTAGCACTGATGGGATATAGCAAATGAGGTAGAGACTCTCCCACTAGTTAGGCCGGGTTTTCTACATATGCTCTCATGAGATGGAAACTCTCCCACTAGTTCGGCCGGGTTTCTAGAAGCAATATCCCTATCCCATAACTACCTGCCCCCATAGGTCTTAGGTAGTGGATCCACATAGAAGCTATTATGTAGGTTCTACCTTGGCTAGTAGAACACTCTCTTTTCGGTGTGGGAGTAGAACACTGGATTCCATGTAGCTTACATAGTCTATGTCGGTTAATGCACTTCTCCCTATGTAATAAGAATATGAATCAAGATATGAATATGAACTATGAGTTATGATTATGCATGTGAACTACACTTATGACTTCTTGATGGGTGCTTAGTATATGTGAGGGTATGGGACTTCATATGTACATTGCACAATTGAACTTGTGAAGGGGTTATGAGGGTGGTTTACTTATGATATGATGTATATGAAATATGACTAAGATGTATGATATGAATATGTTGCATGAACTATGACTAATGACTCCTCTAGGAGATCTACTTAGTATGAGGGGTATTATGGGATGCCACTCATACATGGTACAAGTAAACTTCTAAGGTAGCCATAGTATAGTTCCATTTTCATTATGAGAATTATGAGTAATGCATGCTTTCATTGAATTAGCATTATGATTTACTTTCCTTGATATGAGCTAGTGTTTATGAATGTCTCTTTACGATGGGTATGAACTATTGATAAGACTAATGTATGATAAGTATGAGCATGGTGATCCAAAGGTAGTACTTAGTGTAGATAGGGTTATGGGGCTTTGTCTACACATGGCACAAGTGCAACCTAGGGTTACTTATGTGATTACTCTATTATGATGTAATGACCTTGATATTTGACTATGCATGAGTATTATGTCTTGTAATGAGTGATATTTCATTAAGACTATGTTTAGAGACTATGCTTATGGTGATGTTATTATCCTTTGTGCTTTGATGAACTATATGTCAGTTGCTTGTGACTTGTGATTCTCCAAAATTTTCAAGATGATGTTCAAAAGTCTATAAAGAATGGTTTTAACTAAATGTCCCTTCTAAGCATGTTTTATTGGTTTTTATGCATGGCTTCCATACTTAGTCCTTTTTGTGCTAACCCCTTCTTCTACATTTTCTACAAAGTGTAGGGTTTGGAGATGTGGTGTCTTATACTTGGAAGATAAGTTTCTAAGGAGCTTGGTAATGAAGACTTGGGAGGTCCTCATAGTTTCGAGGACGAACCCACCTTGTTCACTTTTGTCTTTCCTTTATGTTTTTAGACTTGTGTAAGGGCCGTGTCCCTAATTTTGTATTAAAAGAGATTTAAGTCTCATGTTATAGATGGTTTGAGACATAGTGTCATAGACTCTCTCTTATTTTATAAAGACTTCGATTGTAAAGAAAAGTTTTAAATTTTCTGCTATTTTTCTATGCTTTAATGTTCATGATATGCTAAGGGCTTGTATAAGACCTCTTCAAGGTCGGATACGCCGTGTTACGACTAGGGGGTGCTCTCCGGTCGTGACAGAGCATGCAAATTTCCAATGCTTCATTGGCTGCAGAAAAGTGGTGCAGGTAAATTTCAATGATGATTTCATTATATTTTTCTGTTATAATTTCTTTTAGTTGACTTCATGTATCTTAAAACAAACTAAATCATGATAAAATCATATTATATATTAGGCGAAATGGTCTGATAGACCCTTATACTTGTATCTGTTTGTATTCTGGACCCTTCTACTTACCATTTTGTCATCTGGAACCCTGAACCCATCCAAACACAACATTTTAAACACACTTTTTGATCTGGCATCCAATGTGGAAAGAATTCACACGGAGCGTGTGAAACACACAAAACAGGAGCGTGAGACACCTTAAAAAGGCAATAACGGTCAAATTTTAACCTTTAAAACTATCTCTTCTTCCTTAATTTCACTCAACACCATTGTTGGACAAATTTGAGATTTTTTTCTCCTATTTTCTCGATCTGATCTTGTCTCTTCCAATTTTATCTCTTTTATTTTTTCCTTCGATTTACTCATCTCTTTTCATGTGTGTGATTCTAGTATTTTTGTTGGTCTTCACGATGACGGTTCTATGTTGCTACTGTGGAATATATGCTAAACTAAAGACGTCAACAACACCAACTAATCTTGGAAAAATGTTTCTGGGTTGCCAAAAATATTCATCTGGTAATGGGTGTGGATTCTTCCGATGGGCTGATGGAAATGATTCAATATGCCAAGAACAATACAACATCAAGAATCCATCAACAAATTCAGGGCAAGGAAGACAAGCAAGACATGGAAGACAAACAAGACATAGAAGACAAGAAAGGCATTGAAGGCAATAAAGACAAGGATCAAACACTAGTATTGATATCATTGTTATTGTGATTGTTGTTATTTGGTTTCTAGATGTTATTTTTAAGATGTATTGATTTGTCCTAGCCTTTATTTGATGTTGAAATGGAATAACAAAGACATTGGCCTCAATAATTGGCTGCATTTGCTTCAGAAATCTAAATAGCAACTTAAAAACGACATTAACTTCATTCAAACACAAAAACAAAGTCTTCCCAATAGCAACTTAACACACATTCATATACAAAAACAAAGTCTTCCTAATAGCAGAACAAAAACATTGGGATCAAGTCATTAATCAAAATAAAGTTAGTTGGGATCAATCCATTAAGCTAAACAAAGTGAAATCTAATGTGTGCCTTGAGTGCTTGGTGTGGCATGAGTGTCTGTTGTACCTTGAGTGCTTCTATAACTCTCCTCTCATAGCTGCCTTTGAGTAATTGTAGCTCTTCCCTTCCACCTTAGTCCATTGGGTTTGTAACCAAGATCAATATTGGTAGGAGTTGAACTTGACAATGTAACACTATTAACACCCTATAAATATTTCCAGACTCAGAGAACAACAAAAATCTTCACCTAATGATGAACTAATATCAATTAATGCAATTAAATATATTTAAATAATAAAATACATACCCTCTCAGTTACACTGGCACCTGATCCAAATAAGAGACCATAACCAGCTGTCTTTGCTTTTTTTTGTCTTGGTCTCTTATATCCAAGAGTTTCACCACTTCTCAAAGCTGTGGTAGTCTTTTTTTTTTTTCCAGCTTCATTAGGAGTTAATTTTTATGTACTTTATGGAGTTGTTGTAGGCCTCTCACCAGATGTTGATGCATTTGTAGGCCTTCCACAGATGCGGAGGCAGTTGCAACCCTCACATTACTTGATGAAGCATTTGTAGGCCTTCCACAAAATGTTTAGGCGGTTGCAGCACTTGGACCTGCATTTACACTCGATTTGCTTCCAATTGCATCATTTGTAAGGTCTGAAGTTGCAGCATTTGTTCTAGGAGTTGCAACACTTGTTCCAGCAGTTGAAGTTCCCACATTTTTCTACAATCATATATTAAAGTCAAAAGTATAACTAAAAGAGTAAAATTCAGTAACAGAGAGACATTAAAGCACAACTTACCAGAGTTGGGCATCCTTTCTTGTTATGTCCAAATGTCTTACACATAGAACATTTCGTTTTTCTTCCCTTCCTTGTAGCCTTTCCAAACTTCTTTTTAACAGGCTCATCACTATCTTTTCTCCTGTTTTTTCCGGGTCTTCCTAGCATGGCAGTAATTTAAGGTGGTTCAATGGCTAGTCTTGTAATTTTTGGCCACATCTTCATGTTTGTCATAGGTTCAATAAACCTATTTTATGCTTTCACGTATGTTGCCTTCATATACTAGTGATAAACAAATGACTTAACAACCCAATCCTTATAATGAATTGTTATAGGTGCATGGCCACAAGGAATTCCCTTTAGTTGCCATGACCAACAACTACACACCTTTTTTAGGTCAACAACATGTTTATATGGTGGATCATGAATCTCAAAGCCAAGATCACCATTAAAATTTATCTCACAATTATCTGCAATTTCAGCATATTTTCTAAGAATATCCATAATCAATGGTGATACATCAGTAATCCATTTTTCTAACAATTTAACTTCGTAATCGAATTCTTTACTATATCACTCCCCGTGGGATCGACCCCAACTCTTAGTTGGATTTATACTTGTTAACGACCGTCTACACTGAGAATTAGATGAAGTGTAGTTGAGCGTTATCAAACACCTTTGTTAACCATGTCGAAAATCTGGTAGAAATATTTTAATAACACATTGTTCGGCAACACATGAGTATGACATTGAAGCAACAACTTTTGGAACTTCAACCGTGTCTTATGGATAGGTTCGTCATCAACTCGTTTGAAGTTCTGAATATTATCCCTCAACTTAAACATCTTCAAAAGAGGGAAAACCCTATCGTAAAACACCTCAGTGAGCTCCTCCCAAGAAGTAATTCAATATCTTGGTAGTTCGGTCAACCACTTCGTTGCTTCCCCCATTAGAGAAAAGTAAAACAAACGGAGTTGGACTGACTCTTGAGTGATGTTCTTGGAAGAGAACGACCCACAAACATCTATGAAGTTTCAGATGTTATCATGAGGGTCTTCATGAGCAAGTCCTCCAAAAAATACCTTTCATTTGCAACAACTTCAACATTGTGCTGGTCACATCAAACACTACATTGTACACAGTTGGAGGCAATCGAATAGCACCCCCACTTCCAAACTGATACTAATTGACATTATGTAAATTCCCGATGTCATCATTGTTCCCAAGTTGACTGTTGTTGCTCCCATTCACACTCATCTCTTCATCCATTTTAGAGCATCTAACAAGAATACAAATAAGATAATTCAACTAAATAAAATTAGTTCACGACTATATTTCAATAAAAGAATTCTAAACACCACTCCCCAGCAGCGGCGCCATTTATGATAACGCTCAACTACACTTCATTCAATTCTAAGTGTAGGTGATTGCTAACTAAGAGTTGGGGTCGATGCCACAGAGCATGATACAGTAAAAAAATAAATTAAGAAGTAAAGATAAGTCCTAATCGTTTGTAGAGGTGACGTTTTCGCAACATTAAAACAAATCACAAATTTTGAGGATTAATATCAAATGGGGAGGGATCTGGGTAACCAATTTAAGATAAATAACATGGGAAGTAAACAAGTAGAGATTAGACCCTAGGAGTGCGATAAGTTGAATTCTAATTTCGCGTAATGGGTGATTACTAGTTACTCAAATGTATTGAATCTAAGTGGGTAAGCTAGGTTTCAAGTATATTATCCATTTCTCAATCAACTATTCTTTTTCAAGTGAGTTCTTTCGAACCTCAACGACCATAACACAACCAAACAACCCAATTCCTTAATTAATCAACTCTTTTAAGATGGATTTGTAAAGACGCAATCAAATCCACTTTCTCAAGGTAGATTTAAAGACGCATTCAATACAACTATCAATCAATGATTATACTCTATAACCTCTTTCTCAAGAAAGCATAGAGAACTAAGCTAGCACTACAACAACTTTGGTCTAAGACAACATCAATTCTATACAACACTTGATCAAAAGCCACTGGAAGCATTTGGTCTTGAAACTCCGAGAATAGACGTCCATAGCTCTGGAAATTGCATGCCCTGTACTTTCCAGACTATGCTCAACTACTTTCTTAGTTGAATCGCATGTTTTCTCAGTATTTTTGATGGATTGATTCATCATGAGACTGCTCTCTCTGAGCTGCTGCGCCAAACCACCATTTCATTAGTCAAATCCTCCTAAAGTTTCCCGTGCTTCTCAATATATGTTTGTACAACATCACCCAGTTTGACTGCAACTGATGATTTGATCATACTCAATGGTATCTCGAGATCTCACCTCATTGTTTGAATGGACCCCAAATCTTCTTCGCAATCCTTTAGAAGAAAAATTTACACTTTCTTCTGCTTTAGGAGTTCCACTGCTAGAAGTCTCAGCCACATCAGGTGTATGCACATCAGACATGGGCACAACAAAATTTGCAGCAACAACTTCAATGTTCTGAGCATATTCATTCACCTTGGCTTTTGAAATTATTGGTAATATAATTCCCTCCCCCCCCCCCCCCCTCTCCCACTTTTTTTTGGTAATTTGTTTTTGAAGGTTAGAATAACATTTTAATAACAGTCTTTAGTAGGTGTATTTCTGTAATAGAAAAGTACTAGGAGAAGAATAATGAAGCTAAAGAATTTGGTACTGTAATATAGTGTTCGTGTGTTTGGCGTCGGTAGGTATATGTTTTGCGCTGATATCCTACAATTACACTTCTTTTACTGTCTTGCTTTCCTCAAGATCTGAATTTTGATGGATAACAGTTTATTTTTTATATAGATATTTAAAATGTTATTCAGATAGAAGAGTAAAATACTGGAGGATGAAAATCAACGTGTCAGTGGATTGAAATTCTTTTTAGTAATGGAGCGGTTGTGGAAATATATTCACATCTACGATACATACTATTATTTATGATAGTATGTGTACTATCATAAATTTATTTCTTTCTAATTGGTGATTTTACTTGAATGTGTAGGAAACTTCGTGTGATAAAATTTGAAATGGTGGCACAAGTGAATTCTTTTTATTGAAGTGAACAATGAAGACTTGTTAACCAATTGTGATATTTGAATTCGATTTTGGGGAATTGCTTTCTAGTTTACATCTTAAAATATTTGTTTATTAGTGTGTTAAATATTTGAATTATTTTAATTTTGTGGAATTCTTTTCAAGTGCAGATATGTCTCTTTCCAAAAGTTTATTGTAAAATTTGTACATTTATATTATTTTTCCTGTTATTTATTGTCTAATTTAGTGCTTGAGATTGTCTAAATAGAATAATAATGTCTGATTTGATTATTGGATATATGCAAAATATATTGGAGGCATATCAATGTTTTGAAATAATATTTAATAGCCTAAACAAATACCACAATTGAAAAGTGTGGTCATAGGTATGCCAATTGTGTGGTTTTAGTGTAAATTGGGGCATGTACATTAACAAAGGCTATGCTTAACAAATGTTTCTTTAAAGGACGTAGAAAAGGCCACACTTTGCAAATGTGGCCTTTAGGTATTAAATACGACATTTGAAAACGTAGTGTAAGATCATGAAAAGCGTTGCCATACGAGAAGCTAAAAGTGTGGCCTTTTTATCTTATAGGCCACACTTTTCAAGTGTAGCTTCTTAAGAAACGCTTGAAAAGCATTGCCTTAGGGCAAATGTTACGCTACTTGAGGCCACCCCCAAAAAAGTGTTTCTAAAGTCAGTAAGTGTGGCCTTTGATCAAAGACAACACTTTTGGATAGTTTAGGCCACACTTCTCAAGTGCGGCTAAAGGACTAAAATGTTGTAGTGTAGAATTGCATTCGCAACAACAATTCCTCTATTAAAACATGAACAATTAACTAAACCCACTTCAAAAGAATGTTGAAATCAACAACTAACAACACCCATTAGCTAATTAATGCATTTAACTACATAATCACACCCCCAATGTAAGGGGTTTTAGCCAAGTATAGTGAAAAACCAGAAATCGTTACCAACAAAATTTTCCATCTGATATGCTAACAATCTGCAATTCCAAAATGCTTAAATTGAAGCAAAAAATATCACAATCTCTAAATCTATACTCAAAATGTAAAGAAAATGTTCTAGAATGTAAAAAGTCAAAAACCTAGAGGTAAAAAGTGTGTGAAATCCTTTTCTTCTTTCAAAAATTGTATTTATACGTTCCCGAATTTCAGCATAGATTCAACTCGGCAAAGTAAGTCACGGTCGCCCACCAGTTCGGTGATCCCCTGAGTTGCTCTTCTTCTCGCCCTATGGTTTGTCCCTTTCATCAAATTATTTTGGAACTTTTGGCGTGCTAGATTGACATCGCCGATCCTTTCGGCGAATCATCGATTTGCCCATTTTGCTCGCCAAGTTGGTTTGTCCATGAGCTATTTTACTGGAGCTTTACCTGAGTTGAAGGTCCACTCTACGAGTCACTGAGTGGCTTTGGTGAATACCAGATTTGCTTTCCTTGAACCTTTTTAGATTTTTCGCTCTTTTTTGCATCATAATGTCCTTGCCTCACTCTTGAGCCTTTTTTGCTGCACATCAACATATTAACATCAGTAATGAGCATAAAATAGGCATTGAGGACACGAAATCATAGAATAATAAGAACTAAATGAGTTGAAATCCCTAGTTCATACTCCATTCTTTTGTGGCTCTAATGCATTATACGAGGTTTGCACTTTCCTAGGATGTGTGTAATTAAGTCTTGGAGCCTTTTAATAGCTTTTAGGAGTGGATGTTGATCCACAATGGCGAAGACCCTACTTGTGATCCTTTAAAGTTGACATGCCCCCGGGTCGTTCTTGTTAGTCGGGCGGCCTATGCCCCTGTGAGTGGATAGGTTGGCGGGGTGGGCTTAATAGCTGAGATCCTCTACAGAGTTGACACGCATTAAGGTCACTCTTTCTAGCTTGGCATCCTATACCTCTTGGTGTAGATTGTCGGGCAGGATGGCCTGGATTAATTGTTACGCTTTCTAGGTGGGTTACGAGTTGAGTGATTCTTGATTACGTGGTTACATGTATTTGGAGCCCGAGTGATGCTCTTGGATTCAAATTTCGGTTACTCTTCATTATTGTAGTCTTAGCTATTTTGTGTACCTGTCAGTATTATGGGGTCTATTTTGGTTTTTATTTAAATTGCACACGAGTGTACATTTTGAGTTTATGAATGTTCAACTAGGTTTAGTGTTGTTGTAATTATATTTTGTTTCGGTATGCTCATGTGATTTCTTTCTTATCTCGCATGAACCATTGTTTTTATCTAGATTCTCCCTTTTCAGATTGTTTTAACTTTCTTGCTCAGCTGGCCTATGATGTCTACTGAATAACTTTGTTTTGGTACTTATTATACACTCTCCATATTTTCATGATGTATACCCTAGTACCAACTACCATGGGTGGTTGTTCGTGTCATACTTTAAAACTTATAGATATTGGAGACGAGGGTGAGCATTTGGCATCTTTGACCAGCTCGTCTCCTTCTGTACTTATGTTAACTAGTCTTTTCCTTTTGAGACGGCTTGTTGTGGTCCAGTTTTGGGACTTGTACTTGTTCATACTGGACTGCTCTATATTCATGAATTTCAAGTTCTGGGATGTTTTCTATTGTTTATGGTTTTAATTTGTTCTTGTTCCTGTTTTATCTTTTTGTAGTGGTATTTTCTGTTTAGTTCTACTTTTCTACTAATTACGTGTCATTCTTGGTTACAAGTTTGCTTAACTACTAGTGGATTTTAGTAGGTTCCATCATGACTCAAGGAATTGGGTCATGACAAGTTGGTATTAGAGCCCCAAGTTCACCGGTCTCACTTGTACAAACCTAATACCTAGTATAATCCCGCGGATCGATGAAGAGATGTATGTATCTTATCTTTTGAAGGCTACATGGTGTCCTTAGGAATTATTTTCTTGTGTATCCCTTTCATGCATCATGTGTTATTGGTTTCTTGAATTCTCAATTGTTTCAATCTTTTCGTTGGATCGGTCCTACATGATGGGCGGTGGCTCATGGTAGTGGTCAACATCCTTTTCTGGTAGAGGTACAACACCACCCCAGATAGAGACCAGGGTCAGGGCCTATAGTGGATCCTCCAATAATACATGTTCTAGATTAGCCGGGGGGGACGGGACCAGCTCAGCCACCACCCAAACTAGCTATGGTTCTAGTTCTTCAAGTAAAAATTTCTCAGCTTCTAGTTATGCTTGGGGGCATGTAGCAGGCTCCAGCTATAGTACGAACACCTGCACTAGTATCAAAACCTAGTCGGTAGGATCAACCTACAATTGAGGCACCTAGGGCCCAGGTACCACCTATGGTGCATAGCCCATGGTAGCGGCTATAGCTAAGCCGCTAGAGTAGTAGAAAATTCTTAGAATATTCTTTAGGCTTTCACCTCTGATGTTTTCTGGGGTTGTGGGTGAGGATGCCTACATGTTTCTTACCACTTGCTTGAAGCGGCTTTATACTTTGGGTATTCTGGAGTCGAGAGGAGCTGATTTCATTGCGTATCGGCTTGATGGTCCAACCTGGCAGTGCTGGTGTACCTCCAGTGAAACCAGGCCAACTGGGTCTCCTCTACTCACTTGAACTAAGTTTGCCTTCTTGGCTAGGTTCATCCCTTGCAGCATTAGACATCAGCTATGGGATAATTTCTCCAGTTGGAGCATGGTGCTATGACTGTGCCTTTGTAAGATGTAGAGTTTCACGAGCTCTCTTGTCGTGGTACAATGATTCTACCTATCTAGGAGAAGAGAGTTTGGGGTTTTGTTTGTGGGTTAAGGCTTCAGCTGTGATTGAGACTTAATCTTAGGGTTTTGTTGATCACGCCCACATTATTGAGTAGTTTCGTTATGAGGCCAAATGGAGCAACAATAAGAGATCTAGCTATGAGGGAAGATACAAAGAGGCCTATTCTAGGTGCATAGATGCATATTATAGGACACGGTACTGCTTTATGTAGGCTTAGCCTAGTCAACTTGTTCAGGCCTCATTACATATTTCAGAGCGTGACCGGTATAGCTTGAGTAAAGTTGGCTCTAGTTAGAATCATGGGTCTTAGGTTAGTGCCTCAGGCCATTGTGGCTATCCTTTTAGGAGCAGATCAATTCTGGGTTTCTTGGATTGTGGTTAGTTAGATCATTGGGCTTGAGATTTCCCTTTGTGAAGGAAGATTGCTCCAGCTCCACAGGCAGCTCCACCAGTTCTATAAGCCCCACCACTAGAATATCTAGCTAGAGGTCGAGGTCGAGGTCAGGTTCCGGACCATCACAGTGGAAATCAATGTTTTTGAGGTGGTCCTTGGAGAGGTACGTCAAGTGGTAGGAATGGTGGCTAGGGTAGAGATGGACAAGGACATTTCTATGCAGCTCCTACAAGGTTAGAGCTTGAGGCATCAGACGATATGGTCACATGTACGATTATTTTATGCTATTGGTCCGCCTCGACTTTATTTGATCTGGGCTCTACCTATTCCTATGTTTCTGTGTATTATGATTCTCGTATGGGTATGAGTTCTTAGCATATGGCTACACCATTGCGTGTGTCGACCACCGTGGGTGAGTCTTTAGTAGTGTATCAATTGTTTTTATATGTCTTAGTTACTATCCAGGGACGTGACACCCAAACTGACGTTATATTTGTAGATATGCTTTATTTTGTTGTGATTATGAGCATTGACTAGATATCCCCCTACCATGCGGTTTTAGATTGTTTCTCTAAAAGCGTTACCTTATCCATGCCTAGTATTCCCCCGGTGGTGTGGGAGGGCTTCATTAGTATCATACCAGTTGGAATTATAATACACAGAAACACAGGTCATTTGCATCTTCCATCTCTTCCACGATGTTTGCTTGACTTTTGCCTTTGTCTTTGTCCTTTCTTGGAGCACGATAGTCAGAAGACTTGTGAGCAGCCTACCACAGTTGTAACAATTGCCTTTGAATTTCTTCTTGGCTTGTTTTGACTTCTGTCCATTGGACTTCTTTCTCTTCTTGCCTTTAGTAGGAGCTTCTTCAACAATATTAACTCCAATTATTGTCGAACTCTTGCCAGACTTCCTTTCGGCGGTCTTGTTATCTTCCTCAATTTTGAGCCGAATCACAAGATCTTCAAGCTTCATTTCCTTACGTTTGTGCTTTAGATAATTCTTGAAATTGTTCCACGAAGGAGGCAACTTCTCAATCATTGCAGCCACTTGAAAAGCTTCATTTACTACCATATCCTCGGCGATCAGATAATGGAAAATAAGTTGAAGTTCCTGCACTTGTGATCCAACAGTTTTACTATCTGACATTTTATAGTCTAAAAACATTGCGACCACAAACTTTTTCAAGCATGCATCTTCTGTCTTATATTTCTTCTCAAGTGCATCCCACTATTCCTTCGAAGTTGTCATTGCACTATAGACATTATATAAGTCATCTTCTAAAGCACTCAAAATGTAGCCCTTACATAGGCAGTCTACCTGTTTCCATGCTTCAATAATCATGAACTTTTCTCTGTCTGGCATTTCAACAACAGGCACTGCAGTTACTTCATTGGTAAATTTATGTAGACCAAGAGTGGTAAGCTAGAAAAATACCCGTTGCTGCCATCATTTGAAATTTACACCAGAAAATTTTCCCGATTTCTCTGCTGGTGGTACAACAGTTCTGGTTGGTGTAGCAACAGCAGGCACTGGAGTTACTTCATGGGTATGAGTTCTTAGCATATGGCTACGCCATTGCGTGTGTCGACCACCGTGGGTGAGTTTTAAGTAGTGGATCATGTGTTTTTATATGTCTTAGTTACTATCCAGGGGCGTGACACCTAAACTGACGTTATATTTGTAGATATGCTTGATTTTGATATGATTCTGAGCATGGACTAGATATCCCCATACCGTGCGGTTTTAGATTGTTTCTCTAAAAGCATTACCTTATCCATGCCTAGTATTCCCGCGGTGGTGTGGGAGGGCTCCATTAGTATCACACCAGTTGGAATTATATTTTTTTTCACGCTCGGAGGCTAGTGACAAGTGGCATGTTGCTAGCGGGTGTTTTTCTTATTTGGCTTATGTATGTAATGTGAGTAGGGAGGATGTGTTTCCCACGAACCAACTTGGCCTACCACAGAGCGTGATATTCACTTTCCTATTGAACTTAAGTTGAGCACTCGGTCTATTTCTATTCTACTATATCAGATGGATCTTGCAGAGCTCAAGGAGCTTAGTGTTCAACTTCAAGATCTCTTTGAAAAGGGATTCACTTACTTAATTGCCTTTTCTTTTGTGTTGCAATCAATAAGTTTTCTTCTTTATT
The DNA here is from genome assembly GCA_036250505.1 of Solanum acaule. Classification (NCBI taxonomy): domain Eukaryota; kingdom Viridiplantae; phylum Streptophyta; class Magnoliopsida; order Solanales; family Solanaceae; genus Solanum; species Solanum acaule. The sequence continues at coordinate 4,976 of JAJOOR010022543.1, read as the reverse complement.
TTCTCATTTCTGCAAATCTCAATTTGATCATTTTGTTTAGGCTAACTAGTTTTCAGGTGTTTTATTAATGGCATCGGGAGACATACCATGAAACAATATGTGGGTCGCTAATATTTCCCTTGACATTACCAATGTTTGACTAATGTCTCTGTTCTAGAACATTTGCCTCATAGATAGCGTAACCACATAGATGTCTTATTGGTTCAAATTTATTGATTTTAGAAACATTCACGACCCGAAGGAAGCTAAGAACATGTTCCAATGATCCTTCTTTCATGGCTATCCTCTTAGGATCGAATTCGCTAAGCTGGTGATTCTTTTTTGTTTGGTTCAGATGAATTTTTATTATTTCGTCATAATTATTTGCTGAGTTTCTTTTGTCAAGGACAAATAATTATGAAGAAACAATAAAAATCCATCCAATCAAAGAAGGAAGAAACAAAGATAAACAATAAAAGAAACCGACTTAGCAAATTTGATCTTAGGAGGATTTCCATGAGAGAAGGATTCTTGGAGTGCTTCTTTAGCCTCCTTGGAGTTGTTCATTTTTCTAAAATGGATAAATCCACATCCGCGAGAGGTATATTTCATTACACTATCAAGCGGGACAAAGTTCTGGAACAAATACATTAGGTCAACATCGATAATGTCATGACCAAGATTAACAACCCATAGAATATTGTTTGATGGAGTTTCTCTTTCCGCCATTAATAAAATCCTAGAAATCTACTCAACAAAAACAAAACTATCAGACTGAGATTTGGGTAAATGAGAAAATTGAGGAGATAATTTGTTGATTACAACGCAGAAGAAAATACTATTAAATAAGTGATGTTTTATAAATGACATTACCTTATTTATGTTTCATATCTTTTGGAGAAGGACAGTAGGCGTGGTTTCTAAAGATAGAATTATATGAATACAAATTTATAACTGGTCATATATATTTCAGTTATATCAATAAATAGACAAATTTAACCCTCTAGTTTATGCGTGTTTTCTTTTCTATTCAAGTCATTAGTTTCTTAGTAAGTTGTTCTCTTTATTTACAATAAGAATATTCTTTCTATTTTCTGGTCTTTTTTTATTATTATCACAAAACTAGTTTGGCTAGTTTACTTTTATTGTAAATGTGTAGAGAGAGGTAATCACTTCCTATTGATAGGAAAGCACAATGTTGACGATTTCACAAACAAATTTTAACAGATATTTGACGACAAAAAACAAAATCCATTTGAATTAAATAAAGAAAAAATATAAAAACAAAAATGCAAACCGGCTTTGCTAATTTTATCCTAAGTGAAAATCCATGAAAAAGTATCCTCGAAGGGAGATTTTAGCCTCCTTAGAGTTGTTTATGTTACAGAAATAGAAAAAGCCAAACCTGTGAGAGGAATATGAGGTTGCACTATCAAGTAGGCCTTACATCTTGAACAGAGACATTAAATTGTGATCAGTGAAGTCATGGGCTAGATAACCCAACCATAGATTCTGTCGATGTTTCTCCCAGCATCACAAATATGAAAACCCTATAAAGCTATTCAACACAAAAAAATAAACATAGAACACAACTATATATTCGAGATTTGGGCAAACAAGAAAAGAGAGAAGATATATTGTTGATTGCACCGGATAAGAAGAGGCAATTCAGTAAGTAAAGCTTTTTGAATGATGTTTTTTTTTATGTCTTCTAGCAGAAGAGGTGATAGTTTCAAATAGAGGATTATGTGAATCCAACATTATAAGTGGTCACATCTGCTTATATTATATATCTCTATAAAGTAATACCAAGGCATGTGTGTTGTACGTGTTTCCTATTTATTTATTTTTAGATTTGTTAGAATGATTAAATTCTATGAGAGCATGAGTTGCGGAGTCACAAATGAAATTGAGTCATGGTGTTCCAAGACACACTTTTTAAATCCTTCATCAAAAGGAAATGACTCCTTTATTTGGTCTGCAAACACGAATGACCGGATGAGAATGTTGTTTATCTAGGAAAGGTATAAGGCACCCCTGGATCCCATGGTTCTAACATGGTTGCTTTTATCAAATCTTACTTTACTTAAATTAATCCTTGATAAATTGTTTGCATATGTTTCACTTATGTTGAATTTTATTAGTCTTAACTAAGACACAAAGTTGTCACTCAACTCATCTATACATTTTTCAAGGCGCGTAAATGTAACCTCCACTCATGTGTCAAACCTAGGATTGAGTGTACTCATATTTTGAATCAAAGAACCTTTATTGTTTTTAAGAGGAGTCTAATCAAGATTCATAAACGTGATCTCCCCATTTTGTTTACTTGTGTATATCTACGACGTAAAATTGTGATCTTAACTAAGACGATAGATTATGTACACTTTCCCTAGATCTTAAAACTTGAAGCAATTACTTCACTAAGACGGGGACAATTATTTGTCCATCTTTCATATTAATAACTAGCTCTTGAACGTGTGTTGCACGTTTATCAATTTTAATCTAAACATATCGTAAATGATAAAATTTCGTACAATATATTATAGGAGAGTATTATTAAAATATAAAATAATGCAATATTTAACTTAAAAGAGCAGACAATTAAAAACAACAAATTAGGAACAAAGAAAAGCTCATAATTCCTCAATGTTGCTCTCTTTCTCCCTTGACAAACTAATTCTATATTTTATAACTTTATTCAGGTATAAAAGAATCCATATAATTTATAATATCAGGCAGATCATATAAGTGATCATGATTCTGTCAATTTTGTCACACAAAACAAAAACGAATTGACTAATTGATTATTAAAATACGATCTTGAAGGACAACCCTTTTATCGGGTATCACTACTACATTGGAAAACAATATAATAAACCCTAAAAGTACTTTTCTATTTCGCATAACAAATAACAAAGTGTCATCTCATAAAATTTACATAGAATATAAAAAAGCATCACAATTTTACTTAATTATTGGATGAAAATATGAGCAAAGAAAATCTAGAACTAACAAATCGAGGGTAAATTGTTACATACCTGGTTAATTTGTATCATTCGATGATGAAAGTTTTAATATCTATATATATTGGATGTTTAATGAGCAAAATTCAATATAAGTCCATCATTAGTTGATCGATATACCGTTAGTTTACTGTATTGTTAATACATTTTACTTGAGAGTTGTGTGTGTCTAGGGGCATTTTGTATTAGTTCTTATGTATTTTTCTCATGTTTTCAGAAAATAAGTTCAAATGCGGAGATTTGAAGACTCAACTGAAAGAAGTGCAGAAAAGAGCATCTACGGAGGCAACTTACGGATCGTAGGTGCAGTTACGCCCCGTAGATGATGGACGTTATGGGCAGGCAAGGCATGGCTGAAGATCAGGGAATTCTCGACTAAGTGTGGAACCACGGTTGCAACTTACGGACCGTAGATTGATCTATCGACCATACAGTTGCTCCGTAAAATGTAACAGAAGTATGGTTCCAGCACCTGATGCTGAAAAGTCTAAGTATGGAGCTATGGAGAGGAGTTACGGACCGTAGATTGACTTACGGTTCATACTGTTGAACCGTCAAATGTGACAGAAGTTTGGAAGATTTTGAAGATTGAAAATTAGCCCAAGTCTTGAGCCACGGAAGGGATCTACGAATCGTTGATAGACTTACAAACCGTAGGTCAGTGTCGTAGATTGAAGACGCGTCCTGGAAACTTTATTTCCTTATTTCATTTCCTTTTTAGTTAGGACTTTTTATTCTATAAATAGGGTATGTAAACCTCGTTTTAGGGGGTTAGACATTATTACTTTAGTTATACTTTGTGACTTTGGATTTATTGCAAACCTAGAAATTCTTGATCTCCTAATTCAGTTTTGAAGGTTTTGGTTTTGAAATTCAAGTGGAAATTCCGGGTTTGTTGTTCTCAATCACATAAGTTCATAATTCTTTCATCTAAACCAATGAATTGTGTTCATATGATTATGGGTAAATAAACTCCACAACTAAGGTTGTGGGAACAATGAGCGATTAACAAAGTATGAATAGTAAATAAGCAATTCTTAAATAGTGTTTTGCATGCATTGATAATTCTTTGGTTTAAAAGTCTTTTTAACGGTGCTCAACGTTAGAACTCGCCTTGTTGCTACTTGCCGGACCAAGGAGGTAATCAACAAGAAAAGAATTATTAACATAGATTCAGTGTGATACTATCTAATAGTCTAGTGTCGATTGGTGCGAAGTAATAACTAAGCCAAACATAGATGTGATGTCTAATATGAGGTAAAGGTAAGGTTTACTAAATTATACACACGTAGCTGGACCAAGGTGCCGGGTGAAATTCTCTAGATGCCGGACCAAGGATTTAGAGATACCTAGCTTAGCACTTTGCATGTAGTACACTAGGAAATGATTGCTATTACTAGGATTACTGCGTTATGAGCTTGTGGGGAACACGTATACCCTAGTTAATTCTCACATCTTGATAACAACCAAATTTGACTTTTGTTTTCTGATTACTTACTAAATTCTTACAATTTGTTTCACAAATCTCCCCACTTTTGTCACGACCCGAGAGCATCCCCAAGTCGTAACATGCGTATTCGACCTCTCGGAGGTCGAATACAAGCCCTTAGCATTCATCACATTAGATATGTAAAATAGTGCGGAATTAAAAACTCTTTAAATAAAATCCCATAAGACTTAAATGTCACTTTTAAAAACATCATTCAAAAGTATACAAGCGGAATACTAAGTCTCTTAGCCATCTTAGACATAAACGGGAAAACATACTAGGGAAACGACCCTTTACAATCAAAAGAAGTCTATTAAGTCTATTACAAGAACCTTATCATAAAACTAGAATGGAAAAGTCTTGTCCTCGACATATGAGGACATACCACAAGATCTTGGAAGAACTTCAAGTTCCAAGCTTACTATAGAACCCGCTTACTTTCCGGAACCTACACTTGTAGAAAATAGAGAAATATGGAATTA
>JAJOOR010022542.1:0-22948 GCA_036250505.1 Solanum acaule | reverse complement strand
TTTTATTTTTTATTTTTTTAGTTGTTAATCAATACAACCCCCCCCCCCCCCCAATTGATAATTAACGCTTGCGTCACCCCCTTTAGATTTAATATGTTTATATTCGATAATATCTGTAGCTTTGACTAATTAGAACTTAATTTTATTTTTCTATTATTTCACAAAACCACTCCCTTTGGACTCGACCCCAACCCTTGGTTAGGTTACTTTACTATTGTACGATCGTAGACACTTGAATTGGAAGTTGTGTCTTGATTACGCAAACATCAGTAAGTTAGGTATCTCCTAAGTGATTGATCGTCCAAGTAGGGAATTTCACCACGTAACTTGGTCGGTCTACGAGTGTATGCTTTACTAACCCTTACCCTTGACCCCATATTATCCCTTGAGGTAGGTGGGTCAGGCTATTAGATAGCAGATTGTCACGCAAAATCTCTGTTGTTCAATCCCTTTCTTATTCATTACTTCCTTGGTCGGACAAGTAGGAATGAGGCGAGTTCTAACGTTGCGCACCGTTAAAAGAATTCAAAACGAAGGGATCAACAATACATGCATAAACACTAGTATAGAATATATTAATTATTAGTTTTACGTTGTTAATTACTCATGGTTACCACAACCCTAGTTGTGGATTTAGTTATTCATGCTTGAACTATCACAATTCATATTAGGGTTTGAAATATAAATCATGAACTTACAATTCGAATAGATGAAATCATAAATCTTGAGTTGAAGAACAAACGCAAATTGCATAAACTGATCTTTAAGAATTAAATGTTTGAAAGTGTTTGCAAAATAATTTCCAAATCCAAAATCAAAGTTTCACAAAAAGTCTAACAACCCAAAAACGAAACATACAACTAATATTTATAGAAAATAAATCATAAACCAAGTAGGAATAGGAATCCTAAAGAAATTCTAGTTTGGGTAGTGTCGTCGATGGCTAGCGGATGGAACAATGACTTGTAGGTGCCATCGTTGCTCAGCACTTGGCCAAAATTCCTGTGGATGCTAACGATGGTTATGACTTACGGCCTGTAGGTCTAAGCACGGTCTGTCATGTTCACTCATTGTTCAAATACTGGAACTCATCTTCTCTGAAGTCATCGACGATCCATCAAAGACGGGGTCCATCACTAGACTCACGACTCGTCGGTAGCTTTCGTGGTTCCTCACTTAGTCATACTTCCTTAAACTTTCAATCCATGCCTCCATCTACGACTATTTAATTGAACGACGGCTCGTAGGTGGGCTCGTCTGTTGCCAATTTCCTGCTGCTTCAGACACTTTCAACACCAACTGCTCCAAACCTATCTCCTACAAAATTAGATCCAAATACCATCACATCTAATAACAAAATGGCTAAGACTCATGAAAAACTCCAAGTTTAATGCATCAAATACCGTAAACTCAAGGTACATCAACGTCCTCAACTTAAAATTGTTGCTTGTTTTCAAGCAACACAACATACATCTAAACGACACTTACACAAACTCAAGCTATCACATGACGTTTTCTAACAATCACCCTCTTTAACTATTTTCAAAATAGTGCAAACCTTTTTATTTAGAGTTATCAAGCTAAATTATATGGATCAATTTATGACATAGACATACCAATAGACACATTCACATACACAAACAACAATCACCAAGATACTAACTTTCTAACAATGAAGCTTGTGCCCTTATCGCAAAGAAATCCCTTTTTTACACAAAATTTGATGTTTTAGTTAGGGACTCGATAAACACTAACACTCAGAAGCAAATTCAACTACAGTTTGTCCTCAATGTCATAGGCTTGCCCTTATTTTCTACACTTTAACTGTTCAGATTTGTCACTTAGGATCACTAGGACTTTCTTAGCTTGTAACATAGGTTTAGGGTCAGGTGTAGTATATTTGGATATTAAATGACTTTTCTGTCCTCCTTGACATTACATTGACTATTTTACCTCTTTTACAACTAATTCTAACATTGTCTTGTTTTCTGCTCTTCTGCATATGATTTATTTAAGCACGAATTTGATTTTTTTGACTTGGTATTCTTGCTTGTTTCATTTTTTCTTTATCTTTTCATTCAAGCATTATCATTATTTTGTTTCTTTTTGTTTCATTACACCGTTTTTCTCTATATTTTTTTCTCGTCTTTTCTTTCTCTACAAATGACTCTTTTCATATCCTTTCTTTTATTGTTTATCTTCACAATAGTCACCCTCAACTTATGTATTTTGCATGAGTTGAGGTTCATAATATCCTAGGGAAGACCAGGGCCAAAATCAACGCAAACATCTGGCGTAGCCACCCTCAACTTAGGCTTTTGGCTTGAGTTGAGGTGCATGGTGTCCAAAGAGGAGATTTTCAGAGAAGGTGAGTTGGGTATATTGAAAGAAATAGTATTCATTAGGCTCAAACATTTGGATCAAATGGGGCATTTATTTCTTTTGGTTGGTTGCTTTTTAGGCTTAAGTGGACTCATTATCAATAACGACCTCTGATGATTTCCCAATTCTCAGTCTAAATCGTTTTAGCAAGAATAACAGGCAAGTTCTAGATTGGCACGCACTATTTGAATAGACAAATAGCCTCACACACACATGGTACATTGTTTCATTATCAAATCACTAATGCATCTGGTACAAGTTATAACTTAATTTATATTGTCATATCGGTTCCTATCATGTCATAAAAAGATCCAACATATTCAACTCATCAAGCCCACAGATATAGCACACAAACATTATGAGGGGTATGGATTTTTCATTCTCTTTTGCCACCATGCTTTCATTTGGTCTACTTCTATATTTATACTATCCTAAACATGCCGGTTCAACAGAAATTAAAACAGTTCCTTTTGAAAAAAAAACACAGGCAAAATTACCCCAAGGAAGGATTATGAGTTTGGTTACTCACACTTTATCCTAACACTCATAATCCGTTCACCCACCCTTACAAAAATATGGTGCAATTTCCCTTAATGCAAAAATAAATGTAATACATAGGGTGAGACAAACCTATGGCGCATAAGCGCTGCAGACCCATCAAGAAGTGGGTGGGTCCGGTTGTCCGAAACCCGTAGGATCATCACGAGTGACACCCTCAGTAACGCCCTGAATAGTAGTGGGAAAACCATCACTAGTGCTTCTCGATGCAAATGCACCCATAACCATCTCCCTTGCTCTTTACTGCCACAACTTCACATCAAGAATGGCACTTGGCTGCATCAAAACGTTGTCGCTCCCTCTTTCTGGCTCGTCTCGTCTCTTCTGGCTCAACAGTGGGCTCATAAGTATGTTTGTGCTTTCCAGACGCACGAAGGAGGTCAAGAGAAGGCGAGTTCTCACCAAACAAAACACTTAGCACCACATCACCAACATCTTTCTCTGGTGAAAGTGTTGGGACAACCACCTCTAGAGCAACTAAAACATCAATATCAGCTCAGAGTTTAGCCAATTCTGACTAAATAAAATTCATGTCAACTATGGCACTAGGCTGAGGCCTCTGCATCACCCTAAGCTCAAATACATCAATCATCTGATGCACTGCCTGGATCTTCGTATCAACTTTTGCCTCCATACAAGCCTCCAACTCCTCAACAGACTTCTCATCCAGGGCCGAATATGCTATTAAAGAGTAGCCATATGAGTCTCCAACTTTTTGACTCGAGCAAGGGGCAGCATGGCAAATCCCATAAGGGGTAGGACCACGAGGTGTGCTCGCAGCCTTGCCAGATTAAGTAGATGGAGGAGCATGCACATCGGGCTCTGGAGTAGTGGTTGCAAAAGACTCATCAACAACCTCTTCAACGTCAACCTCAATATCACCACCCAAAGGCAGCAAATCAACTTGTATGCCTTTCCCGGGAGCCGTAGGGTTTGCATAATCTTTTATTAGGCCCACTCGACCGTCTTGATTGCCTCCATTAGCCTGTCACAATGCCACACCGACACTGTAGCCTCTCTAAAGAGGTGAAAATGAGGCAGTGAAAGGGCATGGTGGTCGTCCTCCAAAACGCCCTCTCATGTATCTCTACGATGATAATTCGGGAGAAATCAATCTCTAGTCTTGCCATTAAAGACGTAAGCATAACTGCTCGGTCCTAAGTCACAACATTGTTCGCCTGTGTAAGGGACAATCTAGCCTGTATGATGGACCAGATAAACATGGTTGCAAGGCTCAAGGTTACCTTTTGGATAGGAAATGACATATCACGCACCCAATCGGTTCTCTCTATATCCTCAGTAATGTGGCGAGCCATCCACCGAAGTAAGGCCTCTCACTGCTCGGAGTCCTTCATAAAGGCCCTGCTCTGCACAATACCCATCCGGTAGTCGTACTCAGCTGTATTAATTGACTGAGTATGTGTCAAGCCATAAATAAAACGACGGATAGTAGTCTCTGATAGGTCAATAGGGATACCCCGCACCAATGTAGTCTGCAGCTTAGGATGATCCAATTACGTAGCTCGTGGTGGCATGGTATTCTCCAATGTTGCTACATATGAAACATAAAGCTCCCTAACCATGTTTGATTTATACTTTCCCGGATTCATCGCCATCCAATCGCATATGTGCTGGGTGAATAGCTCATAAATCTTTGGCACCATGTGAAGGCTCCAGTTAGTATCAATCTCTCCTCGATAATGGTCCGGGCAAACTTATCATGCTAATTGAGAAACAACCCATCCTCATATATTTGGTACATCCCGGGGATGCAATATCTATTCGGCTCTGTGGAAAAAAGAATTGGCTCGTATCGAGTACTGGAGGGATCATGAGAAAACCCTGAACTCGTGGCATCATACACCGATGCTACCACTGAAGCAAAGCTAGAGTCGAACTATGACTCTTTGTTCTCAGCATGTGAAGGCTGGCCCCTCTTCAGACTGGGGCATCATCACCACGGGATGAATGCTCATCATCACAGACTATTTGTCTCTACCATCACCTCGTAGTTAGAGGTATTGTAGGTGAAGTCCTAGCTGAGCCCAGGGCATTTTTAGACCCACTAGCACAAGACTCCGCTTCCTCATCAACAAGTTGTCGAGCAGAGGGTGCCACCGCTAAACTTGTACTTGTGTTGGTAAGTTTGAGCTCTTTTTGGCACCGTTGTACCCGTGTAAGGCATGTTAGTATTCAAACAACTCAAAATAAACCAAGAAAATAAATTTCAAACTACAAAAAAATGTAAGGTAGTGACTGCTTTTGGGACCTACGGTCAGTACCTAAGGGTCGTCGAGTGAACGACGGACCGTCGGTGCCCACCGTAGGTCAGGAAGTCTCAAAAGTGGCCTCTGAAGTTGGAATGATGGTTCACTAGAATGATTTGTTGATGAAACGACGGACTATAAGACAAATTGTGGTTCATAGCTTAGGCTACTAAGTTGTGCATCTGACCAACGAAATCAAACCTACGGTCTATAGGTTTCCCCACGGGCCGTAGGTCATGGTCGTCGACCAATACTGGTTGCAAATTAAAGTTCTACTTTGAATAGACATCATAATATTATTATTCAAACTAACAAACTACGTCTAGAACATGTATTTCAACATATTTTCAGAGTATTCTATTGTCCCTAGGGTTTTAAACATGCAATTCATACATACAAACAAAATCAACTCGAAACCCTAACTCAAGAACTCAACTAGAACATAATAATCACATGCTTTCGTCAAAGTAATCAACAACACTCACTAACCATCGTTCCAAGGGTACATTATAACTATACAACTCAATTTCAACAAGCAATTCATACCCGAGGTCAAGTAACAACTTTGTGATTTCAACTACGAATTGAATAGTGAAAGTTTGAAATCATTACCTTACAAGTAGTGAAAAGTTACGTGATTGTGTTCCTAATTAGCCCTTTTTTATGCCTAGCAAATTTGACACCAAACCCACAATACTTTGATTTAGTAGAATGAAGAATTGGGAAAGAAAAGAAATGAGAGAAATAGGGAGAGAATATGGGGGAGAAGGGAATAGATGAAATATATATGTGATTTGGGGGAATTGGAAGGTTGGGAATTTGTATAAGCAACTATGTGAAGGGTTGTAACGGTTGGTGAAGACGAGGGAAATAAGGGATGTTTGAAAATGAAGGTTTTTTTTAAAGTTAATTTTATCACGAGTCGAGTCGACTGATTCACTGACTTGGACCAACAGAACCCCAACAATGGCCCATTGGTAAAAAAATGGTCCATGGATGGGTGTCGTGGTTCCCTTCTATAGTTAATTTTAGCATACATAGGATCTAGGGATGCCATCTACGGTCCGTCGATTGAACGACGGACCGTCTATGAGAACTGTAGACCCTTGCACCAACACTTTCTCTAGAAATTCTCCTTTTCTTTCTTGCAAACGTAGCAACCATTAGGAATTTCTCTTACATTTTTCTTGATTCTTTTTTGACACAAACCTTATACTCCCTAATCTAGCCAAAACTAAGACTCAACAAAACATAGAAATCACTAAAAAACTCTCTACATATCCTAAAACTTACTAAAATAGAAAAATCCCCAACATTGGCTAGATTTTACATCGATCTTGGGTTGCATCCCAAGTAGCGCTTGACTTGACGTCGCGGCACAATGCATACCCCCTTGATTACTTAGACTTCATCAAGGTCTTATTCTTCGATCACTTCTTGACCTCTTCCGATTGGCCCAAGTAGGTTTTGATCCTTTTACCATTCACCTTGAACTCCGTTCCTTCCTTATTCTCTAGTTCAATCGCTCCATGTGAAAACACTTGCACCACTTTGAATGGACCAGTCCACTTGGATTTGAGCTTGCCAGGAAACAAGTGCAATATTGAATTGAATAAGAGCACTAAATCACCAGGAACAAACTCACGCTTTTCAATTTTTTGATCATGGTACCTTTTCATCCTCTCCTTATACAAGGCTAAACTTTCAGATGCATTTAGGTGAAACTCATCGAGCTCATTCAACTCGTTCAATCTTTGACTTAACGGGACATCCCAATCCAAATTCAGCTTCTTGAGTGCCTTGTGCTATAACTCTACAGGAAAATGACAAGACTTCCCATAAAGAAGTTAGTAGGGGGACATACTTATTAGAGTCATGAGCGCGGTGCGATAGTCCCATAGAGCATCATCAAGCTTTCTTGACCAATCAGTTTTGTTTGCATTCACAATTTTTGCAATAATCTACTTAATCTCTCTATTTGACACTTTAATTTTCCCATTAGACTGTGGATGATAAGGGGTTGCTACGTTGTGACGAACACCATACTTCTCAAGCGATGCCTTGAATAACCTATTACAAAAGTGAGAACCTCTATCGCTAATAATCGCCCTTGGTGTACCGAATCTAGAGAAAATACTCTTTTTTAGAAATGCGGTGACACTCCTCCCTTCATTATTTGAAAGTGTAACAACTTCCACCCATTTAAATACATAGTCAACCGCTACAACTATGTACTTCATTCCATTCTAGCTCACAAACAGACCCATGAAGTCAAGACCTCAAACATCAAACAACTCAATCATCAGTATAGGAGTCATTGGGAGTTTATGCTTTATTGAAATACCTCATACTCTTTGGCAGCGGTCACATGACATCGCGAAATCATGAGCATCTTGGTGAACAGTAAGCCAATAATACGCACACTACAAGATTTTATGAGAAGTCTGGATACCAGTATGATGTCTACCAATATGAGATGAATGTCAAGCCTTTAATATACTCATCATCTCGACCTCAGGCACACAACGACGAATCATCAGCATAGATACGAAATAAGTAAGGCTCTCCCAGAAAAACTTTTTCACATCAAACATGAAATTTCTTTTTAAGTGGAATGACAAATCCGAAGGCGCCACATCACTTGCCAAATAATTGGCGAAATCTGCAACCAAGGGATAAGATTAAAAGAAGAGGCAAAGACATGTTCATCGGGGAGTGCATCATTTATCTCAACTCCATCAGCCAACTTCATCATTGCCTCTTTTTCTAATCTGGACAAGTGATCAACCACTTTATTTTCAGTCCCTTTTCTATCTTTTACCTCAAAATCAAACTCTTGCAGCAACAATATCCATCAAATTAATCTCGGTTTTGCATCATTCTTTGTCATAAGATACCCTAATGCCAAATGATCAATATGCAAAATGACATTATTGCCCATCAAATAGGACCTAAACTTCTCTAAAGCGAAGACTACAACAAGCAATTCATGTTCAGTGACCGTATAACTCTTTTGAGCAACATTCAAAGCTTTGCTTGCATAGTATATAGGATGAAAAATATTCTCTTGCCTCTGGCCTAATATTACACCAAGTGCCACCCCACTCGTATCACACATAACTTCAAACGGTTGTGCCCAATCTCGTGAAATAATGATTGTCAAGAATCGACTTCTCTTTCTACCCCTCAAATGTTCTCAGACAAGCATCATCAAACTCAAGCTACCACTCCTTTTCGAGCAGTTTGCACAATGGGTGTGCAATTTTTGATAAATCCTTTATGAAGCTCCTATAAAACCTGCTTGCCTAAAAAAACTCTAACACCTTTCATAGAGATGGGTGGGGGTAGTTTTTTTGTCACTTCAACTTTTGCTTTATCAACTTCGATACCATTCCTCGAAATTCCATGGCCTAAAACTATACCCTCTTTTACCATAAAGTGACATTTCTCCCAATTGAGCACAAGATTGTACTCTTCACACCATTTTAACACTTCACCTAAATGTACCAAACATTCATCAAATGAGTCACCAACTGATGAATCGAGAATTTTGACTCATTAAGGCCTTATTATTTAATGATTTAGTGTCCTCAATGCCTATGTTATGCTCATAACTGATGATAATTTGTTTATATGCAACAATGAAGGCGTAAGAGTGAGGCAAGGACATTACGATGCAAAAAAGAGCGAAAAAGTTGGAAAAGCTGAAGAAAAGAAAAGCTAGAGCTTGCAAAAGCCACTCAGCGACTTGCCGAGAGGGACTCCATCTTTCCTAAAGTTCCAATAAAGTAGCCCATGGACCAAACCAACTTGGTGAGTAAAATGGTGATTCAACGATGTGCTTAATGGGTTGGCAATTGAGATCAAGCTCGCCAAAAGTTCTAGAGCAATTCAATGAAAGAGCCAAGCCAAAAGGTGAGAAGAAGAGTAACTCGGTGGATCGCCAAATGGGTCGGCGATCTCGACTTACTTCACCGAGTTGACTCCGTGCTGAAATTTTGGGAACGTATAAATACAATTTTTGAAAGAAGAAAATGAGTTCCCATACTGGCTACTTCTGGGTTTTTAAGAGTTATTACATTTTTATACATTGTTTAACATTTTTAGTAGAGTTTGGGATTTAGATTCGGAGATTGTATGGTTTTAGCTCCGATTTCAACTTTTGGGGATTGCAGATCGTTAACAAATCAGATGGAAAGCTTTGTTGCTAATGATTTCTTGCTTTTCACTATGCTTAGCTAAAACCCCTTACCTTATGGGTGTGATTATGTAGTTGAATGCACTAATTAGCTAATGGGTGTTATTAATTGTTGATTTTAATGTTTCTTAAGGTGGGTTCAATCATTTATTCATATTTTAATTGAGAAATTGAAGTTGAAAATTCAATTCTAGTTTAGCTCTCTATGTTTGCTTGAGAAAGAGGTAATGGAGTTGAATGATTGATTGATAGTTGTATTGATTGCGTCTTTAAAATCTAGCTTGAGAAAGAGGGTTTGATTGCGTCTTTACAAACTCAGCTTGAAAGAGTGGGTTAATTAAGGAATTGGGTTGTTTGGTAGTGTTAATCTTGTTGAGGTTCGAGAGAACTCACTTGAAGCGCAATAGTTGATTGAGAGATGGATCTTGTATTCAATACCTAGCCTACCCATTGAGATTCAACAACTTTAAGCAACTAGTAATTACCCATTACGCGAAATTAGCATTCGACTGATCACATTCCTAAGGTCAGATCTCTAATTGTTTACTTTCCGTGTTAAGTAATCTTTGTCATAAATTGGTTATTAAATCCCCCATTTGATATTAATCGTTGAAACTTTGTGATTTGTTTTCATGTTACGAAACCTTTACTTCTACAAACGATTAGGACATGTTTTGACTTCTTAATTGAATTCTTTATTGTATCACTCTGTGTAGGATCGACCCCAACTCTTAGTTGGGTTTATACTTGTTAGCGACCATCTACACTTAGAATTGGATGAAATATAGTTGAGCGTTATCAAAAATGGTGCCGCTGTCAAGGAGTGGTGTTTAGAATTCTTTTTTTTTTGGTAAATAAAAACTTTATTTAACCAAATGAGAAATACAAAGCACTTGAAAAAATAACTCAGGCTGGACATCCCCTGGACTGTAGACTTCTAACAACAAATAATCCATTCCTAACCATTCCTCACCCTATCCCTCCTATTTCAAAATTAATTACATAGGGTACCAATCTAACAATTGTAATTTCATTCTCAAATTCAGCTTCATTCCTCCTCTTGTGTGAACTTCCTGTATAATCTTTCTGACTAAAACATCACAACTTCTTATAACCTTCTAAAAAATCCTCTAATTGGAATCCTACCAGATATAATACATACTAGCTGCAAGAGATATACGAAATATTTTAGCTTCTGGCATTTTCCCTTTGTACTGATCTTGTGCCCATCTTTGCTCCTCATGCCACCCTGATACTTGCCTTTGGATAGCTTGCCAACTTAATACCTTTTGCCAGACCTGACCTGAGTAAGAACAATTGAAAAAAAGGTGTTCAATGCTCTCACTTTCATCATCACACAATATACACTTGGTGTTCTCCACACTACCCTAGTTAAGTAGTCTTTTCTTTGTCAGGAGCCTCTCATGTAGTGTTAGGAACAAAATAAAACTCCATTTTGGGCATGCATTGGTATTACAAATCAGCTTCCTCCATTTTACTTTCGGATATTCCCCTCTCAATAATTGGTTTACTTGCTTAATTGAGAACTTCTCCACTTGTATCACTTGTGCTTCATTCCATCCCACAACCTCAAACACTTTATATGTTTGTATGATCTTTCTCACCATCCATGAGGCTTGATTTGCTTGTATATTCCACACTGTCCCTTGCTTCCCATAATACATGTGTACCAATTGTACCCATAATTTGTCCTTTTTCTTACTCAGATTCCACAATAACTTGCAGATGGCTGCCTTGTTCCACTCCTGGATACTTACAATATTTAGGCCTCCTGCAGTCCTTGGTTTACACAACTGGTCCCATGCAACCAGTGCTTTCTTTGATATATCTGCCTCACTTGTCCATAATAAACTTCTACAAATCTCTTCAATGCATTTAATCACTTTCTTTGGTAAGATAAACACATGTGACCAGAAAAATTGAATAGAAAACAACACACTCTTGATGAGTTGCACCCTTCCTGCATATGATAAAAATCTTGATGTCCAGCTCTGTATCCTACCTCTGATTTTATCAATCAAAGGTTGGTATTGCACCATATATATTCTCTTAGAATTCTTTTATTGAAGTGTATTCATGAATTAACATTATTATAGTTGAATTATCTTATTTGTGTTCTTGTTGGCTGCTCTAAAACAGGTGAAGAAATGAGTGTAAATGGGAGCCACGCAGTCAACTCTATAGATTTTGGATAGTCCTATTTACAAAGGAAACTCTCGAAAATCTCCAAATGAAATTCCAATAGTAACAAAACTATCAGCTACACCTATCATTCAAGGACGAATTATCACAAGGGGGGAGGATGTAACACCTTGTATTCTACGTGTACTAGTTCTATTTATATGATGCTTATAAATTGTCTTGTGGTATAGTTATGGAATCGGTTTCCTATGCGACTAGTGACAATAGAACATGTTTAAATGAATTGTCCGTAGATTTTAATGCGGCCTGATTAAGTTGACTTCGATGGAAGTATTAAAACTTGAGATCATGAGGTGGTATTTGAGTCTAAAGTTTAAAGTGACCTCTGAGTGTTTAAAGGTATACAGGTTTTAAGTTAATTTAAAGGTATACAAATTTTAAGTTAATTTAAAGGTATCAAGGTCTAGAAATAGAATAAAATATTGAGGTGCTTGCTTGACTTAATTAAGCAAGTAGGTGAGTCACTTACTTGAGATATATGAACTAAGTTAATGGAATCAAGGCTAGTGGACAATATTGAGACTGTGTTAATGGAACCATTTGAGGCCCAAATTAAGTAAAAGAAGAATAATAGACAACCCAACCCTACACCCAAGTCTGCCCCCAAAGCCCAATCTATCCAAGCCCACAAATAGGTAGCTAAAATGTCTAAGTAGGTGCATCACCTACTTAGTATTTGTGATCCATTTTAAAGACAAGTGGTGGCTGGAAATAAAGAGGAGAAAGAGTGAGCAAAAAAAGGCCTTTAAAAGGCTAAAAATCTTATGTGAATCTCTAATTTTCCTCATCCAAATCTTAAGTGTCCCAGTCCTCTCACTATCACTCATCTCTCCTTCAAACATCCATTCTAATTTTCCATTAGGGTTCTATGTATTTTAAGCTTAGTTCTTGCAAAGCAGCCCACAAAGTTACCTTCTCTCCTCCTTATTTTTCTGTTTATTAGAGAGTTTTACTCAAGGGAAATGAAGATATTGGTCGCAGCCAAGGTGCTGCCACTCTCTCCCAAATAATAAAGTAATAATTTTGTGTTACAAGCTCGGGTCCTTTTCCCATACTCATGTGATACTTGTAATGAATTTACTCTCAATTTTGTGGTATAAAAAGGGTTACAAGAATAGTAAATAAAGAAAAATGGATTAAGACAACCAAGGTAAGGGGCAGCCCCAACCTCCAATTATCAGCTTATTGGAGCATTCTAGACGTACTTGTTCTTTGGAGCTTATGGGGTAGTGATTGTAAATATCTTCCTATTATGCTGAAATGAATTTTGGAGCTGCTTTAGAGGTTGTTTAATGTGTAGTATTGTGGGAAGCAATTGGGAGACCTTATAAAATGATTATATGAAGTTGCATTGAGGTGGAAAAGAAGAAATTAAACTTGGGAGGTTGTTCTAGAGATTTATTAATTTTGTGACTGCTTATGGGTTATTTTACATGTATTGTTGTTGTGGGGCAGTGGGTTGCTTTATAGGATGGTTGTATAGAGTTATTGTGAAGTATAAAAAAAGGCTATGGTGATACACCAAGAATTTGGGGGTTGAATAGTCATATTGTATGTCATGTGTTTTAGCTACTGTTTTACACTCCTATGACATAATGATCTTCTAATTTTAGCTTTGTTATGTACTTATATTGTAGAGTAACACTTAAAGTAAAATTTGAATCATCGTAGTCATGTTCGATTCTGTATTCCTTAGTATGAAATTTGAAATTTTTTATTACTATCAATGAAGTAAGTTTTCTAAGCTCTATTCCTAAGTAAAGGAAACACGGGCAGCGTACAATCTCCAACATGGCTAACAATATTTCCCCCTCCCCTTAGTATGTCAAGTTACTCAGTACATGTTCATTACACTATATTTGTGTGTTTGCGTGCTAGTATAGAAATGATATTCACAACAGGAAGCTTGGTGAATTCTCCTCTTAGTCAATTAAAGTCAATTGTGTCATTTAAACTCATAATTAATGCATTGATCTTATATAGATCCTTACATCATTGTAACTGTCTAATTTATTATTCTCATATCTTATACTACTTGTCCGTGGTTCCAAATCTCAATACAGATTATGACCACCAAAACAACAATCTCAAAGATTAAAGAAACTAAGCGAAGCAATCTGTATATTTATGGGTGGCAGCCCAGGAGTAAATGCCTAGCATGGGTCGATCCCAATTGGTATAGAAGGGTGGCAGCTCAGGGGTGAATGCCTAGCATGGCCGATCCCAATTTGTGTAATTTTGAGGACAATATTTCAGGGATTAAAACGCCTAGCATGGGTCATCCTCTTCTACCACTGATCAACTGGTCATTTGTATCGCATGCCTTACAAAGATTATAAAGTACAAAAAAGAAAAGAACGTAACATACACGATTCCATAAGTATAAGCAAAGGTGGTCTCTAATCCTTATCTATTTGTATTTGGTTTCACTTGAGCTCTTATTTTACATATGGTTGTATTATGCCTTACATATTCAGTACATTCTTTTGTACGGACGTCTCTTATTAGGGATGTTGCATTTCATGCTGCAGGTACAGGTACTCCACTAGTAGATCTCCCAAATAAAAGCACATGATATTCAGCGGGTGTTGGTGAGCTCTAGGTTGATTTGAGGCTTTGCCGAGTCTTTACTATACATATTTTGATATTTGTACAGTCATAGATTCCAGTAGAGGCTTTGTAGACATTGTAAAGCTATCATCTGTATTCATAGGTTTACTTGTCACATGTATCAGTTCAGCAAGTCAACATGTGTTGTATATGCAGCTTCTCATTAGTAAATCTATATGCATAGTAGTTCACTTTCTCATCATAGGTCACTTGTAAATCATATGTTCAAATGGTACTTGTCCGCCTCACCTAGGGTTGGAGTGTGACATGAGACAACATTATTGGTGGAGTAGATTAGGCGTGACATTGTTGATTTTGTTGCCCAATGTCCGAATTGTCAGCAAGTCAAGTATGAGGATCAGAGGCTTGGAAGGACACTTCAGAGAATGCATATTCTTGAATGGAAGTGGGAAAGAATTGCAATAGATTTTGTGGTTGGTCTTCCAAAGACATTGGGAAGTTTGATTCTACATAGGTTATTGTTGACAGGTTAACTAAGTTTTCTCACTTCATTTCGGTAAATGTGACTTATAATGTTGAGAAGTTAGCCAAACTCTATATCTGCGAGATTATTCAATTGCATTGAGTTCCGATCTCCATCATATCAGATGGAGGTATGCAATTTACTTCTAACTTTTGGAGGACCTCGCAGGCTGAATTAGGTACGAGATTGGATCTTTTTACTGCATTTCACCCTCAAACCGATGGGCAGTCTGAGTGAACAATTTAAGTGCTAGATGATATGCTTCATGTGTGCGTGATAGATTTTGGTGGTCATTGGGATCAATTCTTACCCTTGGCAGAGTTTTCGTACAACAATAACTATCACTCAAGTATTGATATGACCCCATTTGAGGCATTGTATGGTAGGAGATGTAGGTAGAATTGGTTGGTTTGATGCATTTGAGGTGAAACCTTGGGGTACCGATCTTTTGAGGGAATTGTTAGAGAAAGTGAAATTCATTCAGTATAAGCTTCTATTAATCTAGATTAGGAAGAAGGAGTATGCAGAGCTGAAGGTCAGAGACTTGGAGTTTACGGAGGGAGATCAAGTGTTACAGAAGATTTCACCCATGAAGCTTTTGTGAAATCTTCTAAGATGTTAATGGGTAAAAGGATTGGGGTTGGTTGAATATATTTTCCGAAATAACCTAAGCTTAGTCTGAGGTATATTGGGTCATTCGCAATTTTCAAGTGTGTGGGAGAGGTGGCCTATGAATTGGCTTTGCCTCCAAAGTTGTCAGGATTGCACTCGGTAGTTCATGTGTCTATGCTGAAGAAATATCATAGTTGTTGACACCAATTTTTTGTCTGATATTTTTAAAGTTAATACTTTCAAGTGTTTTATTTTTTTTAAATAGTTCAAAATACATGTTTTGCAATTTTAATGCAATTTGTTGATACTTATCCTTATTCGCAAACTATTAGAATTTTTATCGGTTAATTTTGTTTATATTTTTTTTATCACAATTGATTGAATACGTTCAAATATTTGTTCATTTTTATTAAATCATTATTTCTGTTAAATTACATTTTTTACATGTCATCGGTTACGTTCATTACATTTTTTAATATTCATTTTATTCGTTATATTTGTTAATATTCATTTTGATATTTTGCACGGTCCAGAAACTCATTCAAATATGGATAAGATTTCATACACATATATTTTATTAACAGATGGTTTTAACCCACAGTTTTAAGATAGTGGTATTGTACTATTGATGGTTTTCAATTTCCTATTTAAAGAATAACTTGCTCAATAAGTTAAGAGATGGTGAAATAATTTTTAGAATTTGAGAGAGAGTTTCCAAATTAGTAAAATCTTCAAGAGTCTCTCATTCCCTTTCCTTTTCCGGCTGTCACCACCTCGTAATCCGGTGAAGCTCCGGCAACCAAAAAAACTCGAACCCCATTTTTATTTTCTTTTCCAAAAGATCCACCACCTAGCAGCTTAAAAACGGTAACCAAAACCACACTGGTTTCCGGTAAACCAAATCTGCTCCAGCGAACAGCCACCACTACCCTTTCTCATCTTTTCGGCGAAACTCGAAACCCCAACGTTTTCCCCTTCCCTTTTCCCATTCTTTTTCCGGTGAAGCCACCTAAAACAGAGGTTTGAACCACCAGATCTCTATCACAAACCACCAGACCCTCTTCACTGCCAGCAAAATTGACCTCCAAACCACAAAAAAAATCCTACCAAAACAACCACACAACCAACCAGCGACCACCGGAGAAATCATCCAAAAACCCACCTCTATTTTCCTCACTACCGCCGAAAAACACCACAACAGCCACCAGACCTCCCTCTTCCTCTTCTCTTCTCCCTCGAACTAGTGGCTCTGGCGAACATCGATTTTGAGCTCCAAAACCAGAAACGGCTCCAGCGAATCGGAGCTCTAAGCTCGTAAACCAACCCCAGACCCAGCGAACAACAACATTAACCCAGTTCCAGACACAGCCAGTCCTTTTCCCACTTTCCCCTTTACAATTTTGGTTTATTTTGTAGGTATTCCGTCCAGCTCTTTCTCACTTTCTTTTCTGGCGTGGCTCCATCCCCGGCGAATAGCAACACAACAACGTCGCTGCTGCTCCAAGCTCTGGCGAACAACAAACCAACAACTCCACTTTAGGCGAAGGTTTAAACTCCAATGATACTATTTTGTTTTATTGTAAGTAAGTTTCCATTTGGAATTCATCTTCTCCATTGTGCTTCACTGATATACTATTTAAGTTTTTACTGTTCCTCTGTTTTGTTCCTTTACTTACTGGTAGTTGCAATTATTAATGTCTTTGTTTTAATAGTTTTGAAATATAGGTTGAGTTGTTGATATACATATATGGATCCGACTCCTCTCCATTTTCCCCAAGTTCTAGCTTGATTGGAGACACATGTAATAGTTTAGAATTAATGGTTGAGATCTAATTAATTAAAGCAAAGTCCTAACCATAGTTATTAACTTTCATATATTTCCTTCTTAAATATTTTTGCAATCCAACAATTCTAAATTTACATTATATTTTTCCTAAATATATTTAAAAGAATTTCTTTTCTTAATTACTTGAGTAATTTTTTGCTGATTTTTTACTTTTTCCCTAACAGTTGTCATTTCTCAAATAATATTTGCCAAATTAAAAATTAAAAATTGTGACTTGACATTTTTTTTAAAAAAATTTTAGGAGTAAAATAAATTTTGTCACTCAACTTTATATTTTTTCTTACTTCCTAAATGGAGTCCATATTGCTCTATAGACATTGTAGCTCTTAATACTCTATTAGACTAATAAAAACATTTAACTGTATTATAATTTTTTTTCAAAAAAAGTAATAGTATTTAGTAAAAGTTTTAAATATATATGCAGTAAAGAAAAGTTTTTAATATATTTAGGGAAAATATAATGGATTGCAAAAATATTTAAGAAACAAATATATGGAAGTAAATAATTATAGTTAGGACTTTGCAAATCAATTAGATCTCAACCATTAATTCTAAACTATGACATGTGTCTCCAATTCAAGCTAGAACTTGGGAAAAAATTATTTTCCCCTTTGTTCATGACTTTGGATTTGTTTTTGGAAAAATTACCTAACTACACATCCTTTTTTACCCTATTTTCTATTATTGCCTACTATTTTAAAAAATTACAAAAATCCCTCTTTTTTCTCAAATTCTCTCCTTTCCAGTTACATAACTTTCAATCTTCCAACTTCACTACTTTTTTCCTTTTTTCATGCCTATAATCACTCCACTATATCACCACTTACCTTCAACACTCTTTTATTTTGAATTTTAAATATTTTCTCTCTCCAGTTAATGATTTAAAGTTAATCAAGAGGTGGAGCAAAGCGTCATCGGAAAGTTCTCTGTAATAACATTCAGGGAATCACTAAGCCGGTGATTCGGAGGTTGGCGAGAAGAGGTGGAGTGAAGAGAATCAGTGGATTGATTTATGAAGAAACAAAAGGTGTTTTGAAGATCTTTTTGGAGAATGTGATTATGTGACTTATACTGAACATGCTAGGAGAAAGATTGTTACCGCTATGGATGTTGTTTATGCTTTGAAGAGACAAGGGAGGACTCTTTACGGGTTTGGTGGTTGATTTCCTATCTTTTTGCCTTTTTTTTTTTGTTATTGTTGATGCGAAATGGAATCTAGCTGGTGTTTTGGTTTTAGTTTTTTTTCAGATGAAGATTGTGAGATCATTGTAATTGATGAATTTGTGTTAAATGAAATGGATCTCATTACTGTTTTAGATTTTTTTTTTAAAAAGTAGTTCTTCAATTATTTATATATTTTTCAATTTATTTTTACGGGAAAACACGAACAATAGGCTCAATTTATTGACTATGTATTATATGTTTGTTATGTATGTGTAGTACTATTTATAACTAAATCATTGTTTATCATATTCATATATTTTTTTTTATATGATCAATAGCTACATCAAATATACGGGCACGATACATAAATACTCATTTATACTACATGTATCGATCTCAAACCAAACAACTTATGGGCAAAAATTAGATGTTTAATGTATCCCGTAACAATACAATACTTACCAATTTAAACTAGTTACATAATTAGTAATGTATCAGGCACTAATTTTTTAGATATGATACGTAAATTTGAATTTATACTAAATGTATCAATTACATAGCAACTATCACACGGTAATGTTTCGATCTCAAATCTAACATCTTATGAGCAACAATTACTTATTTAATGTATCTAGTATAAATACAATACTTATCAATTTAAACGAGATACATAAATAGTAATATATCATGCACTAATTTTTTAGATATGATACGTAAATTCGAATTTATACTAAATGTATCAATTACATAGCAATTATCACACGGTAATGTATCGATCTCAAATCTAACATCTTATGGGCAACAATTATTTATTTAATGTATCTAGTATAAATACAATACGTATCAATTTAAACAAGATACATAAATAGTAAAATGCTAAATAGCAAAGATATTCATGATGTATCTTCTCAAAAAATTTGACAGATTTTCAATAAACTAGGAAAAGAATTTTGAATCTCAAATTTTCAACAATTTTGAATCAAAATTGAAAGGATCTTCGATGAGCTGGGAGAAAAAAGAATCATGAATCTCAAATTTTTTGACAATCTTGAATCAAAAGGAAATCGTTTGTCCAACAACAATTCCATCACTTTTGTATCTTTTATAACTCACCTCGCTTACCCAAAATTTCGACATATTTTTTTAATCAAATCTGAAAAGTTTCTTCGTTGAATGGGGGGAGCAATTTGAAATTTTGTATTTCTTCGTTATGTTAGGATTTATCTTTGTATGATTGAGAGTAAGAAGAAACGTAAGATTAATTTATGGGATTTAATTAATTTTTAGATTTTATTCCCTTTTTAGCGCAACTGAAAGATTCATCTTGTATTAGAATTAATGTATCTGAATGATGAATTAATGTATCCGGATGATGACTTATATATCCGGAAGGTACAAATTTTAAGGGATTATTGTAATTAAAAAAAGAGTAGAGATATGATGTAATTTACTCTTTACACTATGAGATTTGTGTAAATTATACATTTTTTACTTTATCTTTCTAATTTTGTTCATATGTGATTATTTTTGGGTTTATTAAATTGGCTGCTCTAAGAAATTACAGAAATCATATTACTACATTAACATTATTTAATTATTATTGTTTTGTTATATTGTTAACAGCTTGGTGGCTGTTATTATTATTATTTATACTATCATGTGTTAAATCTAGAGACTAGTTTGATTTACTTTTTTTATAATAACTTATGTATTTCGGTGGTGTCGTTGTTTCATTATTGCAATTGCGTTTCTCTCTTTTTATTTTGGACGGTTCTTATTACATTTCTTGTTTAAAATAAATAAATTAGTTCAGTAAATGCTATGTTTATATGTTTGTGGCTGATTTTATTATCTCTTTTTATATTTCTCTTTAGTCTAAATTGTTGTTTGCTTCTAATCAAGCTATTGGAAATTATTCTGTCATTATACTTCTTTCGATGTTTCTTTAGTTTATATTATTATTATTTTTCTATATCATGCTTCTCTTTACATTTTTTTTCTTTGTTTCAGCATTTTTGGTGGTTTCATATATTTTATATTTGTTAACCGTTGCTAGTTAAAATTGGTGAATGAAAAAATCTTTCTATCGGTTTTGGAGGCCTCTTTATTTTAAAAGATGGAAATTTAGTTAAGTTCATATTCTTTATTTGTTAAAATTGGCCGATGAAGAAATTATCGTCGATTTCCAAGACCTCCCATGTTCATAAGGTGGATTTTTATTTTAAAGTTATTATTCAATTCACTTATTTTTATTCATATTTATTTATTACTAACACTTTTACTAAGTGTCTTTGCAAGTACCCGAAGTTGCTTCCAATTGAATCTATTCGAATGAAGTTCGAATTATACTCTTTATTCATAATTTTGTATATATTGACGTTAGGCAAACTTAGGCCGTTTCTTATTTTATTATTTCATTTTATTACTTGTGTATATCTCATGTTTATTATACTTGTAGATTATTTGTATTTCCTCCTCAATTTGAAAAAATGAATTCAATCGAGACCCACAAACGTGGATTTCGAAGGATGCCTAACACCATTCTTTCGGAATAACTTGAACCCCTTACCTAGAATCTATTGATTTCGTAGACACTTCTTTTAAGTTCATTAATTAATCAGTTTCATAGTTTTTCTAAAATTAGGTGGAGACTCCCTTTTACCCTTTTAAATTGTTTTTTCCTTTTCCTTTTTACTCGTCTTTTAAAATTCTTTTATTTTTTTTAAATTGAAAAATTATTTTTTGGTGAGTCATGGCGACGTTCCGCCTATCAAGGGATGTCAACAATGGTGATGGTAACTAAATTATTCAGTGGGATTCAGTCATACTTGATGAAAATCTCTCTTATGAGGAGGAGCCCATAGCTATTCTAGATAGGGAGGTTCGCAAGTTGAGGTCGAAGGAGATTGCATCGGTAAAGGTCCAGTTGAAGAATCGCCTAGTTGAGGAGTCTACTTGGGAGGCTGAGGGTGATATGCATGAAAGATATCCACACTCTTTTGTCGATTCAGGTACCTTTCCTTACCCTCACCTTCTTTTGATCGTTCGAGAAAGACGATGGTAAATTGGAATCTAATGTAACGACGCATTAGGTCGTTTTGATTACTATAGCTTTTAAATGCATAAAAGACTCTTCCGGTAGATTCTAAATGAGTATTTTGGACTATTCGTAACTACAATTGTATAAGTAATAGAGTAATTTTAATAATTAATTTAGTTGGTGATTAAAGAAAATAGCATTAAAATTAGTAGTGGGTCATTTTCACCACTTTTATAATTAGTCATGTATAATAATTAGGGCAATAAATCAGTTGTAGAAAAGAAAGAAAAATTAGGGGAGAAATCAATGCATGCGGCGTCTACCAGTGAAGACTGGCATCTAGGTAACTTCAATTCTTCAAATTGCATCTAAATTTTGAGTATAAAGTTGACTATATTGTATATATCTCGCCTCATGTTAGGACACCTTTGATTGGTAAAGAACTGTGATTAGCTTAATTTTTCTCATTAATTGGCGGTTGCAATTTCTGTGGTTTTGTGTTGCTTCATTACATGGTAGCATTGCATATGGTGTTTATATTCTAGTCTATTATTAATGGATACTACACACACAACAAAGGTTATATTTGAACAATTGTATAGAATTGTGACTTGTGTGCAAGTTGATTGGTTAAGAAGTTGTAATTATTTTCTTAGTACAAGTTACTGTAATATTATAGGGAGTGTATTGTTATGTGCTAAAATTTAGTGCAGTAGTGTGTTGGTATAAGATGGATTGGGGGTGGGGGGATAATGTTTGAGTGGGAAATTAAAGGCAATGATTAGGAAATGATGGAAAAATGGGAATTGTAAAAATGTTGCAGATTCTCTTACATGATCAGTTTATATAGCTTTATAATTAGAAATCATCAGACATTATTAATGTATTGTTGGTATTGAGAAAGAGATAGGTTAGTTCAGCCATTCATTTTTTTTTTGTAGTACGCCATTGGTTGCTAAACAGTTAGGTTTGACATAATTATTTTCTCTAGTTATCACATTGTGATTCAAGTTTTGATATATTGACATAGATAATTAAATATTAGGTGTATTGTAGTACATGAATACCTTTGAAGTTATGATAATTGGAGGTATTGAGACTCACCCTTAGACTAGAATTGAATAAATATAGGATTGGCCTATAAATTGAGATCAAGGTTGAAACTTGATTATAAAAGTGAGAGTGTTTGCTTACGAATATTGTATACTTGTTAGGTTGGAGACATTCTGAGGCATTGAAGAAAGAAAAAGTGTTTGTGAATTAACTTGCTTGACTCCGGTTCTTCGATGGAGGTAGGTTATGGTTTATTCTTTGTGATAGATAGACTCGTAATAGTGATTGATAGTCATTGAGTGATATTGTGAATTTTCTATGTACTTGATTTTTGTGGTTTGGGAATTCATATGTTGTTGTGATTGGTATTGTCACGACCCGGGATCACCCCCTAGTCGTAACCGGCGTACTCGACCTCGAAGAGGTCTAATACAAGCCTCTTAGCATTCATTCATCGCATAGACACTAAAACCATAAGGAATTAAAAATTTTCTTTACCAAGAAAACATTT
>JAJOOR010022541.1:0-26351 GCA_036250505.1 Solanum acaule | reverse complement strand
TGGATATTTTAGTGTCATTAATCATATCATATTGTGTTATATTTTTAAGAAACATCTTAGATAGTTGTATTTTGGTAGGACTAAAGAAATATTTGAAGTACTAGTAAATTATATGTTTGTATGAATAATTTACTGGAAAAATCCGAAAAACCAAAAAACCCGAGGTTGAAAAACCCGAGTTTTATTGGTTTGGTTTGGTTTATAAATTTAAAAATCCGACACAAATGGTTTGGTTTGATATTTGAAAAACCTGAACCAACCCGGCCATGTACACCCCTACATTTGAGCATGAGTATATATTTATTGGGAGTAGTATTGAACACTCATATGGGGATGAGTTCAGACAACTCACATTCCTCATAAACCAAGTAGCCAACATGGGTAAAGGATCGTACTTTTTAGATGACTTCTTATTGCTTTCGAGTAGAGCTTTAGTGGATCCACTTAGTTAAGGTGTTCTATACCCCGTCAAGGTATATGACAGTTCTAACAGCGTGGGCAAGACGTTGTATCATCACGTAGCTCATAGTGATGATTGTCGGTTAGCGAATCTCTCAAATAAGAGTTAAAGAGTAATTTAATGTATTTTTATATACATCCTTGAGTTGGCATCTTTTAATTTTGAAGCTTTAAATATTTCATCTTTTAATATTGTTTTATATTGAGTTGAATTGAGTTGAATATTCTTCCAGCCTTATCAGTTCAATTATTTATTAATTCAGCTTTATTGCATACTCGTACATTCAATGTACTAATGTCATTCGACCTGCATCTTTTTATAATGCAGATACATGTGTTCAAGATCATCAACAAACGCTTCATTGAGATCACTTTGAACTTCAGATAGCTTGGGTGAGCCTCCTTGCATTCCGAAGGACTTCACATTTATTTTCTAGTTAGTTGTCTTGAGATGTCGTGGGTCTTATCCCGACATCCATCTTGAATAATAGAAGCTTCATAGATAGATAGAGTTGATCTCTCAGTATTTACTTTCCCTTGTTATGTTTTGCAAACTATTATTATTGCTTTGAGTATTTTCCAAATATTATATGAGCACTTTGAGTTTACATGATTGAAATCTATTTTAAACCGCATATTGCTTGAGTAAGTCTTCCACTAAGTAGTCATCCAGGCCAAGGATTTGCTTAAGGACCAACAATAGTTTTCGAGTCCTAGCCACGTCCAGAATGTAGGCTCGGGGTGTGACAGTTTCCAATCTCACTAAACACTTTTGGGGACTAAAGTTGGAGGGGCAAACCTCCTGGCCTATATAATGTGTGGAAGTCAAATGTCGGCGACCACCTTTGCAAGTTGTACTTGTGGGATTTCCATAAGCATTTCCCTGGTCTGTTGTTTTGTTTCGAAACTCAAAGAGGAAGCGATTGCGCCACAAAATCATAGAAGTTGATTCCATGCTTGTGCTTTCAGTGCTTGCTTACCCAGCCACCATCAAATCTCTGATAGAAAGGCATTTGGAATTTCCTTCGGGAGCCGTTCAACCACGCTTTTTGCTAGTATTCATTTTGATTTCTTATTGTCGAATTTGAAATAACAAGCGAGTTGCCCTTTTTGTTGAATCATTGCAACATTTATTTTTCTTGTAGACCATTTATTGTTCTTGACAGTGTCTGAATATAAGAGACCCTCCTCTATTTTCCTGTGTAATATATTAACTGTGCGCCTTCTGGGCTTGCATTTATGAAATTCATTTTGGTAGATATGTCTATCCATCCAGAGGTTAATGACCACTCAAGGATGATGATGACAGTTCTCTTCTCTTACCCTGCATACTTAAAATGCTAGCTAATGTATCGACCATAATTGTAAAAATTCCTTGAGCAAAAGAACTCTGTGAACCCGTCCCGAAACTTCTATCTTCGAACTGAGTTGCCCTAGCCTTTCGATGCTTCCTTAAGAGCAAATGCTCTTGCTAATACTCATCATGTTACGACCTTGCTGTACTATTTTTCAGCCCTAGAAACTACTCTGGTAATGTAGTAAGATTTGAAGCCAACAAATAAATGGAATCGTTCCCCATGATTGTAACAGGAAAAGAAAGGTTTTGAAAAAAAGTGGGTATTGAGGGTGACTCTCACACTGGAAGGTTGCTGAAAAAGGATTCTAGGGGCCTCCATAAGTTAAACTCGGGTAATGTGCCTTGGAGCATAAAGTTTCCAAAAAAACGTGGGTACATGTTACTTTTCACGCTGTGTGTACTTCTAGCGAAGAATACTATTTTTGGGCTTTGACTGCATGATATGATTTGAGAATAATAAGGACATTGATTCCACAATTACTACAACTTACTTACACCCAACTGTGTATGGTCTTCGTGCTACGCAGCCAACTTTTGTGAATGTTTTCTGCGGGAGTTCTGGCTTCCCGAGATGAGAATCTGCTCATTGGCCAATTTAAATTCGTCAATTCAGAAAGCCAAAGCAAACATCAACTTTAGAAAGAAAAAAGAAGTGCGTCTTTGCAATCAAAGCTAACTTCCGAATAAAATCAACAAGAACTACTTCAACTAAAAACTTCAGGTCAATTCAGGGCTAATTTCCTATATAAAAACTGGTTGAACGCCAACCACAGAAATATAGACCAATGAACAAATTATGGGATATGGTACTGAACAAATCGTTTTCTTGCGGACATCATACATAAATGGCATATAGGTAGAACATGGAAACCTTTAGAGAAAACCATCTGAATAATTGCATCGCACCCAATGATGACTAATCACGACAGTTGTGAGTGTAGACTTTATATGTACTACAAGAGATGACATACCCAATGATGATATTATACAAAATCAAACAGAGGCTTCTTTGCAGTGGGATTCATGCTTCGCTTCTGAATTTCAATGTCAAACAGAGCTCTTTGCCTGTTCCTTGCACTATCAATGTAATCTTGGAGAGGGGGAAGAGACCCACCACTACCTTCATGTTTAGGAGCTTGACCACGAATGATCTGTAACATCCAGACAGAGAGAAAGTAAAAAGGGGGGAGGGTGTCAATATCCTGTCAAGAGAAGCAGAACAAATCTAGTCCAAATATATAAGTCACACCTTTGATGCCCAATGTCGTTCCGCTTGCTGACAGACATCCCTCATGTCCCGCCCAGACAATCTGTAGTTAGTAACCCAAGAGTGGTCAGCAGAACTCTCACATGTTAACTAGTATTCTCTGTCCCCATTTATGTAACAACATTTGACTAGGCACATAGGTTTTTTGTTAAAAAAAAGAGACTTCTAAAACTCGTGGTCTAAAACAAGCCATAGACATCTATGTGGGTATAAATCATCTCATTTAGGGTAAAATAGAAAGTTTAAAATTAAATTGTTTCTAAATAAGGAAGTATGACATTCTTTTGTGCACAGACAAAAAGTGGAAGTATGACACATAAATTGGACAGCGGACGTACTATCTATTACATTGATACCAAGTGAGAAAATAGAAGTAACAAATAAGAGGGAAAATATTAACTAATAATAAAAATTAAAACTGGAAAACCACAACAGCTCCCAATCACATCCCCCAACTCATCTGCTGAAGTTGAAAATACCAAAAATTAAGCACTTTAATTTGTTTTAAGAGTGAAGCAGTTTGAAAATAAAATGCTAACCCTTCCGTGGCTCTTGCAAATTCAGATAATTCAGAGTCTGTCAAATGCTTTGCATACTGTGCAGCTATTTCCTGACGAGTCTGTTGATCAGGTAGGGGGAATGCAATCATGGAATCAAATCGGCTGGAATCAACAGGAAAATGATGAATCAGGGAGAGCCAAAGTTTCAGAAGGTATCATTTGGACATCTAAAACCTCATTTACCTAATTAAAGCAGGATCAAGGTCTTGCTTTCTATTAGTAGCAGCCACTACCACTACTTTCTTCTCCTGCTCAAATCCATCAATCTGCACCAAGTAAATTTTTAATAAGCCACCATATGAATACTGCTAATGTCATCACTCATCATATATATACAAATGGTAGAAGTAGATACACTTTCTAAATGAAGGTAAAACCAAAATAAGCATCATTTTTTAAAGCCAAATTCTCCAAGACAACCTCTGAGAAGTTATTGCTTGCTTCCTGCATCTGGAAGCTTAAATCCAGCGTTTTATCTTTCCCAACGAGTCTTTAACAATACAGGGAGAATTAGAGTAAAAAATAAACCATAATAAAGCTAGGAGATGTGATTGTTTCCACAGAGCGACTCGAGTAACAACCCCTGATGTATTATACAATAACTGTACTGACAAATTTCTTGAGGAAATTACGGAATACTAAAAAATTCCCGAGGGGTACTAGACTATGTCCGAACATTGTTTCAAATATCATTTACATATATTAATGCTAATGATTAAACATATATAGGATTTCCAACAGTACCTGTCGTAATAGCACTGATAAAAGTCTGCGTGTTGCTTCATGTGTTTCGCCATCACGAGCAGTAGCAAAAGAATCAACCTGCCATATGTATGGTTCAAAAAAGTGATACAAGGATAGCTTCCAAGGGTGTGGCCTAGTGGTTAATAAAATGGGTTGAGAACCATGAGGTCTCAGGAGCAAAGACAAAATACTAGGTGATTTCTTCCCATCTGTCCTAAGCATTGGTGGACAAAATTACCCGATACTTGTTGCTAGTGGGAGGTGGCAGGTATCCTGTGGAATAAGTCGAGGTGCGCGAGAGTTGGCCCGGACACCACGGTCATCAAAAAGAAAGTGATACAAGGATAGTGGATTTGTTGAAAGACAATTTTGACAGCTATAGAGAACTGAAAAAGAAGAATTATGTCACTGCAGTCTTCAAGGATTACCTCATCGAGGAAAACTATAGCACCATCTGGGAAATCATTGGCAAGTGAGAACACCTTCCCTAACAAACGTTCACTTTCACCATAATACTTTGACATAATAATTTCCAATGGCACATATAACAATGGGACACCCTGCAATAGCGGTAGAGAAGCTCATCAACCAATCAAAATATTGCAAAGCACCTCGAAACTACTGTTGCTGCACAGGGCAAGGTGGAAAATAATACTTGGGATAGACTACAGTCAAAACACCAAAACACCGATGAACCCTGCCGAAACACCACACTGTCTGTATGATTACAAGTTTTCCTGCTTTTTGGGATGGGTGTGTGAATATCTTAATTGAAGCACATTAAAGAAGACACCAGACCAGGTAAGGGACATTCACACAACCAAAGTTTCATTTGGATTGGCATTTTCATTCCACAAACTGGATCCATGCTTATTCTGTATACTATTTTTTTTTTTTGATGACAAGGGAAACCCGCAGCCGCTACCCTTGGGGTGCGCACAGGGGAAAACCCCCTCTCCTATGCAATAGCTCGCAAACCACATAGGAGAGGTAACCCGCACTAGGCAAGCCCGGTGCGACGAGCTCGACCTTGCTTTCGCTGGCAGGGGTTTCGAACTTGAGACCTCCAACATGGAAGTCCCAAGCCCAAACCACTAGGCCACCCCGAAGGGTTTCTGTATACTATTTTTTGATGACCTATCCATGCTTATTCTGATATTTATTTACACTATCAGTATCATGTACTTGGTTCACTTCATAAGATAGGTTTATTGTAGCAGACAAATGATTTCAGATTAGGACATAAATCAGTAATTTCTTGTGAATTAAGGGTTCTTAGTTATAACATCTTTAGAAAGAAAAAATGATTGAAGACCAATATGCATAATATATTATTATAGAGTCATTGTGCTCTTTATGACTAGCCTGCATATACAGGATGACCAAAAACAATAGCACAAACCAACAAAGTGGTGGGATGAATCATGAAAGCTACAAAAGAGAGAACTGGCATACCGCTTGATTAGCTATAACACGTGCACAAGATGTCTTTCCAGTTCCTGAAAGAAGTACATAGATCAACAAGCATTATTAACTCCTCCGCAGAGGTGGATATTACAGGAACAAAACCACCCTCCAAATCTCCTAAATGAATTAAAATGTTCAGTTCTTTATTTTGCATAAGGGTCCAGGCAAATCTGAAATAAATAGTCAAGAGACAGGACATGAGGCCATGCAACAATTTTAGTCCCCAAGGTTGCACATATTATGTAACTCCTCTAGCTATGAGTACTAGACAATATTAACAACTTTAGTCCTCCCTCAAGAAAAGCATTAATTTGAAATAAACATATAATATGCAAACTGAATCTGTTTTTTGCTTGAAATTAGTAAAATCTTACTCCTGTTTTCCCCTACCCTTCACCGTACCCACACCAATTCCATACCACCCACTTTCATCACCTCTTGCATTTGCATTTTTTTTATTTACTTGTATCTAATTTTATTTTCTATTCACTTATCAATTAAATCTATCATTTTCCAACACATAATCGAGTAGTAAAGACCAAAATTACAGAAGAAATAAACACTATACAGAATTTTTTAACAAAATCAAGCCTAATCCCACCAAAAAGCAAGACAACGTTCCACTACCTACTAACATTCTACCCTAATCCGCAACCTCCATACCCCCTATCTAAGGTCATGTTTTCGGTAAGCTGGAGTTGTGTGATGTTTTGTCAAATCATCTCCCCGATACTTCTTTGGCCTACCTCTACCTCTCTTCGTACCCACAATATCCCACCTCACTGGGACATCTGTATATCTCCTCTTCACATGTCAAACTATCTCAACCTTGTTTCCCTCATCTTGTCCACCACGGAGGTCAACCCCACCTTGTCCTGAATATCCTAATTTCATATATTATCTCTCCTACTATGCTCACACATCCATCTCAGCATCCTCATTTCCACAACTTGCATCTTCTGAACATGAGAGTTCTTGACTGGCCAGCACTTCGTCACTTACAACAAAGACGATCTAACCATCACTTTGTAGAACTTACCTTTTAAATTATGATGGTACTTTTTTATCACAAAAGTCTCCAGAGGCAAGCCTCCATTTCATCCACCCAGCACCAATACGATAAGTGACATCATCGTCAATCTCTCCATTTTCTTGAATTAAAAACCCAAGATACTAAAAATTCTCTCTTGGGGATAACCAGTGTATCAAGTCTACTTCCACGCATGTCTCATGTATTGCATCATTGAACTTGCACTCCAAATATTATGTTTCGGTCCTTTTCAACCTGAACTGATTAAACTCCAGAGCCTGACAGGCTCCTCCAACTTAGCATTAACTTTGTCGCGAGTCTCATAAATTAGCACTATGTCATCTGCAAATAGCATACACATGACACCTCACCTTGAATATGCCACGTCAACTCATCTATCACCAAGGCAAATAGAGCAGGCTAAGCGTTGATCCTAATGCAACCCCATCTAAATCGAGAAGTGCTCTAAGTCTCCTCCTACTGTTCTTACCCGACTTTTGGCACCATCATACATGTCCTTCATCTCCCTAATATAAGCCACCAGTACACCTTTAGCCTTCACCCATCTCTAAAAGACTTCACTCGAGACTTTGTTATATGTTTTTTTAGGTCAATGAACACCATATGTAAGTCCCTCTTCCTTTCCCTATATTTCACCACCAGTCTCCTCCCAAGATGAATGACTTCTCTAGTTGATCGCCCCGACATGAATCTGAGTTGGTTCCGAGAAATGGACACACCCCCTTATGTCTCTCTCTTAAACTTTCAAAGTGTGATTGCAACTTGATACCCTGTAATTATTGTAATTTTGGGTATCACATTTGTTCTTGTACAACGGAATCATTGTACTCCACCTTCATTCTTTAAGCATTTTTGTCGTCTTACAAATGACATTAAACAACCTAATCAGCCAAGTCACTCCATACTTTTCCTATCTATGCTCTTCCAAACTCCATCGGAATCTCATTTGGGTCCAGTCACTCCTCCCCTGCTCATCTTATGAATAGCACCCTTAACCTCCTCAATCTTAATACACCTACGGTAGCTAAAATCCCAATGTCTTCACGGAGTGCTCCAAATCACCTAGCACAATGTCTCTGTCCCCTTTTTCGTTCAGGAGTTTATGGAAGTATGCACCATATTCAACTAATCAGTGTCTCTTCCGGTAGCACTTTGCCTTCCTCGTTTTTAATGCACGTCACTAGATCCAACCTCTAGGACTCGAGCCTTTCTCTCTCTCTATCGCCTTAACGAGCATGTACAACTTCTTATCTTTCCCTTTGTCCCGTAGTTCAACAAACTAACATCCGAAAGCTTGCCATTTTTGTCATCGTAACCGCTAACTTCGCCTCCTTCATCACCTTATACATTTCCTTATTCGTCCACTTTTCCTCCCCGCCCTTGCTCTCCACCAACTTAGCATAACCACTTTTCTTTGCTTCAATTTAAAATAACAAAAAATGCACACTAGAAAAGAAAGTTTATAGAAGGCTCAATAGATCTCTCTATCTTTCCATCTCCCCGCATGCATCAATAGGCTACATAGTTAAATTTCAAGAATTTAATGATGAGGATAAAAACAGCCGAACTCATATATGGCATTCCAAGTCATTGAACTAAAAAAAATAAAATTAAACAACACTAGTACGCAAAGATATGGTTAGCATGATCAGAAACATCAAGATAAATATAAAGAACAGGTAAAATTTGAGCATCATAATTACAACAGGTTGATTACATAAATACAAATATATATACAAGAGCACCAGAACAACATATGACTTTGAATGAGCGGCTCCACACTGAATAGAAATAAGCCTTCAACATTCAGGTATAGGGGTCAAACCTGGTGGACCTTCAAATAAGACTGCCCGGGGCCTGTTCGTCTCAAATTTGCGTCGGGTCCCACGAGCAATATCATCATATACTTCAGGACTTTGCAAAGCTAGCAGTATTGTATCTTCGATTTCCCTAGACATTAGAAAATCAACTAAAGGTGATCACTTCAAGACAATGAAGATAGTATTCTTGACAGAGGTACCATTCACCAGTAAACTTGTACCAATAAAGTATATACTATTATTTTATGTGGTTTCCCACCCGGTGTCTATTACCCACATTGGCGCCCGACTAAATCCGAACTCGCACTGGAAAGTCCCACATTGGGGGGTAAAGCGCTCCTAATAAGGATGACTCCGTACTCGAGGGGACTCGAACCCGAGACCTCTTGGTTAAGGATGAAAGGATGAAAGAGTACTTACCACTCCACCACAATCCTTGTTGGTGTATATAATACTATTGAAGTCAATGTCAATTTATAATGAAACAAACTACACCCAAGTTACTACAAATGTTTCATGAATTGGTCATCCAGTCAATCCCAACAAACAATGGATGTGCAGTATCATAAATGCCAAGAACTAAAGATTTTCTTTTCTGCTTGAACAAAGGGGTTTGAACAAGAAGTTAAAAGGAGACTTTGGATACAATTCCTGCTTGCAGTTGGTGTTTTATATGGAAAGAACTAAACATAATATGTTTTGAAGATGAACAGAACTCTGTAATAAAAGTAAAATCTGAGTGTATTATGTTGGTATCTTTTTGGTGTAGATAAAAATGGGTAAATGAAGCTGAAACACTCCTAAAGTTCATAAAATTGTTTGTATAAGCAGTCAAATTTTTTCCTCTGTTCTCTTTGTGTAATCTTTTGGGTGTAACCACAGCACTTTCTTAGTGCTCTTTTTTTTTACATCAATTCTTGGAACTTTTTCAGAAAACGAAACAAATTTTCCTCTTTACGTACTTCCATCTCACCCTTCATCTTTTCACCCCAACAAACCATAAGTTTATATAGCAAGATGCATCTCCATAGTCTACATAATACATATTATCTACCTTTCAGGGAAAAGAAAGACTAATCCAAACTCCCATATTTTATCTCCAGTTTAACATTAGGTTAATGGAGAACAAGATAAATGCTTTATCTTAAAGCAGGGTTTGTAGAAAATGCAGAGATGTGATGATTCAAAGCAGAGCCAGTTACCGTTTCTGTTGATTATATCCAGCAATATTCTCCCAGGCAATATTAGCTTTTGGATTACCACTAGTGGACACATTAATGCCAAAGATTTTCACTCCCATAGACTCGAGAGTAGTAACTGTTTTATCTGCAGAAGGAATTCCTTTTGATCTGAAGTCCAATGCTTTTTGTTGTCCTGCAAATTGTAGCACATATGCCAAAGCATCAAGCTCCTCTTCAGTAAAGCTCACGGGCTTCATAAACTCAACTTCCTGCCATAATTGAAACTCTCATTATTTTCCAATATTTGGTGGGTTGTAGTTTGCAAGCCAGAGGAAGCACAGTAATCAAGTGATTCAAACAAAATGGTGGTTCAAAAGTTACAGGAAATGTACAGCTTTGTCGGCGCTAATGAGTGGACGAAATATGAGAATGCATAAATCTTCATCAAAAGGATTTGTATCCCTTCCACCAGCCTGCTCCCCTGCAGTTCCATTTTTCGTTTGGGGGCGGCTAAGTGCCAGTTTCCAGGCAACCCCACTGCAACGGTCAGAAAAAACTTTAAGGAGACTAGGGACATTCAATTGATGAAGAAAACAAGAAAGGTTATGAATATCAAAGAACATTTTAAATTTTCCAAATGACATGAACTGTACTATTGGTGCAAAATGATCAGACATCATCAAAGCAGTGCTCAACTAACCTGTCCCAAGCGTGTAACATCATATTTGATGCTGCACTAGAATCTTCAAGTTTTACTCCAAGGTGTGAAACAAGGCTTGCAATTAGTAGCGGAATTTCACAGGTTGGAGGAACTTGGAACTTGATAGTGACCTGCTAGAATGAAAACCCAACCATACCCCGCAATCAATCTATTCCTCTCGAAAAGTAAAGTTAGAGCTTAAAGAAAGTGCCAACAGCTCAAAGCAAACAAAACTTTAAGCTTCTATTATCTAGAAGGTTGCAAGAGGATAACCTTTTGACCCTTAACGGCAACAGTAAAACGAGGATAAGAACCATACTTCACTCCTTTGCTCTTGAGCAAGTTCTCTAATCTGAGTCTCTCCCTTTTTGCTGTTTCTTCAAGGGGGTTGTGGCTTGGAATTGGAAGAGAATCATAAGGCGGAACTTTCGCACCGGCCTATAGAAGAGCAAGTTCAATCAGTACTGGTTCTCACATTTTTATTATTTTGTCAACTTAGAACACCAAATATCTTATTAGTGACTAGCGCATTTCCTGCATTCAAAAGGATTATCATCTGCACCTATGTAAGCTTACATGATTTAGAGAGGTATGCTTGACTAATCATAATTACAGAGTGACACGTCATGACAATATAAACACCTAAAAGGGCATCCCAGTGCACAAAGCATACCACGTTAGCAGGGACTGGTAAGTGCTGCACCCCAAGGGATGTGATGTAGACAACCTAACCTAATGCTTGCATTAGTGGCTGCTTCCACGGATCGAACCCGTGAGCTATATGTCCCAAGGAGACAACTTTATCGTCCAAGGTTCCCCTTCCAGAAATATAAGCACCTATGGACAAAAATTAACATCAATAGCGCATGCTGACCTCATCAGAATCTGCATAGGCTACATTCAGAACTCCAACTCCAAGCAGTCCAGCTAAAATGGCAGGAATAGTAGTTGAAGGTACTGATCTTGAAAAAAATGTGCGTCGGTGACACCCAAAAATTCCTGTAACACAAATTCTATTAAGAAATCTGTGAATTTCGGTAGCACTTCAAAACAGACCGGACATTTCCCCAAGCCTCACTATATTCCATTTCTTCCTGAATAAAGAGATTGCAGTAAACCCTGACCACTCAACAAAGAGAGTAGAATAGATAGATATGTATATATACAAGTAAATACCCTTTGCAGTACATGCAATGGTCTGCAGACCTAAGATGCAGGCCAAGTGGCTACATACTATAATTATAACTACACCTCAATGCAAACTAGCTGACTTCGGCTTGATGAATTCTCCATGTCCATTCCACTCTAATTGGGTTCGCTTTGTTGTAATACTCAATATATCTGTTAAGAGAGATACAGATTTTCTAAAACTAGAGATTTTCCAAATTTCACACTTATCCTTAGACTAACTACACCTCTTGTAGTTATAATGTTCTCCAGTCTTGACACTTCACATAGGTCTATCATAAACTCCAGTATCTCGCGTTCAACATAGTACAAGATGATGTTAATGTTATTGTGAATTAAAAGCTGAAATTCATCAGAAAGAAGTTACAGAACATATGATGAGCCCAACTCAAAAGTGGTTACCTCAGTTATGTCACATTTGTGAATTGCCACTGGACATGCTAGTCATATCTCATTATCCATAAGATTTGTAGTATGACCATGCCAAATAGTTTTAAAGCATCTCTTTGCATCATTAGGTCCATACGAACTTATCCTTTTTTCCTCTGTCCTTCAGATTCGACTTTGATAACCTATTGAATTTCACACTTATCCATGTAACCAGCTTGGCTTCAAATGTGTGTTCTTACACGCATTCTTATAACCACTAAACAATCATTTTACATGTCCATGTTCTTTGCTTTTAGCATGAAGAACAATGAGAGGAAAGAGATAATCACTAGAATCATATTTGAAATGCCCCATCTCTAACAACCTTAGGTCTAGGGTTTAGGATCAAAATTCAACAGCAGTCTCAGTGCCAGGATTACAGCTATCACAATCTACCACACTCTACTTGAATATACACAATTTACAGAGTCATAGATTATCAAACTTAACTTGCAATAAGTAATCAGGCAGTTCTTATTATCAATAAATTTAAAAAACAGAGGAACTTGGGCAGTTAAGCCTATGGGGTAATTAAACAGAGTCCGTCCCAAATGCATGGTCACATGTGTACTCACCCAGATTACACAAAATTGTCGTAAGGGATTAGCTAAAACTAATACGAGCAGATTAATCCAAACTACAGCCTATATATGAACAAAATGCGCAAGCAGAATTCATAGAGCATACCATTGTGCGGAAGGTTAGGAGATTGATAAAGGGAAGGAGAAGCTAGGGTTCTGTAATGAGAGTGAAGAGCTCTGGCAAGGCGCCTTATTGACGCCATAATTGAAGTGCAATCTCCGTGGGAATGGAAGAGCTTTTCTTCTGTAAGTTGGGGCTCAGTATAATAGAAAAAAATTCTCCGTGCCGCGCCTGATAATTCCTAATTCACTCAGCGGTTCAGTCGGTCTTCTTTCCATTTTTCGTGGGGTTTTTTGTCCAAGTTAAAAAAAATAAAAATACATATATATTATTATGAAATAACGAAATTGCAAGATAAGTATTATTGACAAATAAATAAGTTGAATAAAAATTGAGAAGTTGAAAGAAAGAAGGAAATATTAATTTTCTCGAACTTGATGAATACATGAAGAATTTGTAATGAAACTATCGTATGAGAAATGGACTCAAAGAAACAAGATTAATCGGTATACAATAGATTTTAGTAACAATGTACTAAGGATTGTTTGGTAGATTGTATTAAAATAATGTTAAATAGTGTGTATTAGTAATGTTTGTATTAATTATGCTTACATTAGTTATACATAGATTATTTCTTATGCATTGTTTTGTTTGGTGTATTAAAAATAACAAACATTGTACAAAAAAAAATTATTACAAGAATATTCTCCACAATTATGGTGACGGATGTAAAAGGAATTTTGGGGGGTAATTGCGTCTTTAAAATGCTAATGCATGCATTATATCTCTTTGCATTATGGTATTAGTAATACATTCTCCTATAAACAACACTACAACATATGTGTATAACTAATGCAGGTATTAGTTATACCTAGCATGAAAAAGTGCACCAAATAAAATACTACTAATACATAAAGTTAATTCATGCATTAATTTTACTAATATATTCTACCAAACGACCCGATATAGTGACTATATTAGCACTTTATCCTTCTTTTTCCCCAAGAGGAGGAAGAAGTAGTGCAGTACCAAAGTGACTACTTTTTAAATACTTCAAAAATAGTGACTATATTTTAAACAACAAAATTAAATTTGGTTTCCTTTCTACTTCAGAAATCAGAATGTTGAACCCTCTACAATTTGGGCCAGTATAATTTTTGCTGTTGAACTTTCTTGATAATAGTATGGGCTTTCTTAGATATATTATGGGCTTTTTTTTTTATCAATAAAGGGAAACTTACACAGGTATATTATATTAAAAATATAAAAAAATATTTACTATTTATAGCATTAAGAATTTTAATATATAATATAGTTTTAATACATATTACAAAGAATAATTTATAAAATACATATAATATAAATTATATTGATAGATAATACATTTATCTCACACTTTAATACACTTGTAATACATTGTGTCAATTTCTTACCAAACAAGCATAATATATATATGAATTTCCCCACTCTTTTTCAAATTACAAAAATCTCTCTTAAAATTTATGAATTTTGAATACATCATTAGACTTCCGGACATATCACCGGACATTCAGATACATCACATGACATTCAAATACATAGATGAGAGATGTATCCGAGAGGGGAGGGATGTATCAAAGGTGGGATAGGACATCCGGATACATCAGCAGACATCCGGATACATAGATGAGGGATGTATCAGCGAGGGAGAGGGATGTATTAGCGAGGGAGAGTGATGTATCCGAGAGGGGATTTTTGAAAATTTTTAAATGGTAGAGAATTTTAGAGATTATGGTAAAATAAGATGTTTATTTAAGTAATTTTTCCTATATTTTAAAACACTTATAATACATTTATATTGCATGCATATTTTACTTTCAATACGTAATACATATTTATCATAGTATTGCTATAAATGATAATAAATAAAAATTATTGCCAAAATCAATAATTATTTATTAAAAAATATTCACCCAAGTAGTAATTTTTCCATCAATAAATCCAAGATGTTCCTGCTTGTCACACTGAAATTTTTGCATCGATTATCCCTATTTCGGAGTA
The DNA here is from genome assembly GCA_036250505.1 of Solanum acaule. Taxonomy (NCBI): domain Eukaryota; kingdom Viridiplantae; phylum Streptophyta; class Magnoliopsida; order Solanales; family Solanaceae; genus Solanum; species Solanum acaule. Next base: position 11,446 of record JAJOOR010022541.1, on the reverse strand, counting down.
GTCTTTAATTTTTGTCCTTAAATCTAATGATCTTTAATTTTTATCTTTACTGCTTATTTAATGAAAATTGTGGATCAAAATATTCTTCGACCTATCTAAGATTAGTGCGGGATCCTCAGTAGTGATGACTTTTTCACTCTTCCAAGAATAGATACATGTATCAAATACTCATACGAAAAATTTAAGGCTCAGAATTATTAGAAGATTTGTTAAACCTCAAAAGTTTTTGTAACGTCTTATAAAAGTTCAATGTGATCTTCTATTTCCTCGAGTTTGTAAGGTCGATATATTGTTTAGATTACTAAAATAAAACAAGTATGATATGGTCTTATCTTTCTATGTCATTGGTTTTCACATATAAAGGTGTGAAATTTTGAAATAGCTCAACAAATTTTACATGTATCTTATTATATTAGCGTGTTACTTGATTTCACGTGTTTGGTAATTGACATTTATGATTTATCAACAAATTTGAAAATGCACATTCCGTGCATGCTGGAAGATATAGAAAGTTGGACAGTGGGTTGGGGGAAATGGCAATATTGGTCAATAAAGGTGATACTGAAATTTTTAGTTTATAGATCTTGAATTTTAAAAAAATACCCTTTACATTATTAATAATAAATTATTTATATATACATATATAATATATATTTTAAGCACGTTATAGAATTTAAATTTGAATTTATTGAATTTTACGGAAATTCTAACTCCGCCCCTATCCAACGACCAAATCCAACCGCCTTTTGATTTGGATTATTTAAGGACTAGACGAGTCCCATCTTGTAATGAATCCAATTAGCATTAATTTTTAGGAAATTTCAAAAACATACCGTTTCATATATAATATTATGTCATTTTTCTAATATATAATATTATATTTGATTAAAATATTATACATAATGAATTAATTTTGTATAATTTTTTTAAATAATGTATAAAAAAATGTTTATACACAAATATGGACTAAATTGGATAACAAACTCAAAATATAGATTGTTTTTTTTCTAATAGACATAAAACATAATTTTCCCTTAATTGGAAATTACATGATTTTTAATATATAAATAGGAGAAACTATCTAATTAGACATACTTTACTACCATGTATATATTATTATTAGCTATATTTTACAAATATTATATATTTTACCACTAATTAAGAGTTTTTTTGTCATATATTGAGGAAGATACACCTAGATACATATATTTTGCTACCATATACACTAAAATGGAGAGAAAGTCGAGCGAGATTTTTGTTATGTATCTCAGATAAATGCAAATCACACTAGACACATACTAAATATATGTATTTGTATGTATCTGGTGTGATTCACATGTATTTGAGATACCAGATACATATGAGAGTGGTGAGTGAGATGAAAGGGAGGCGAGAGAGATTTGTTATGTATCTCAGATAAATATGAATCCACTTGAATACATTATATCTAGAATAAATTATACCTATTTTTGACCCCATGTATTCCAAAATATATGTATCAACTAGACACATCAAAATTTGAAAAGATTGATCATAATATTATAAATTAGAGTATATCTAAGTAATTAGCTCCTAAACTAGTACTTGTAAAGGAAAAGCAAAGGGAAATCTAGTATCTCTCTATGTTATAGATAAAAAAAAATCTAGCACAAGTTGTCTAGGTCTTTATCACACGTACCAAACAAGAACTAACTAGTGAATGAACCAACACTCATTAAAAACTAGAGGAAATTAATGACTATTCAATAATTTAAAAGATGCCAGTGGTATTAAGGGTCCCATTTTGATGTTAGGGATCCCCACATGTATATCAACATCAAATTTAAGGACTTGATTTGATTTATCTTCATTTGACTTCTATCTTGGAACTTAACCCTAATTAATCCCCTCCACACACAAAAGGGAAAAAATATATATATACAAAAAGAACTATCCCTTTGAGATCCTTCATATATAATATGCTAATCTGGGATACTTTATTTCTCTCAATTATAGATAGACCCTACTTCAACCTCCATGTAGAAGATTGATACTTCTTAGTGAAGATTAAAGTTTACGATAAGTTGCATGCCTATACTTTGGAGCATGATTTAGTATATAATTATGATCATACCTCTCACATCACATATATCATTGTATCATGTGCTTTATTTGTTAATGCTTAAACAAATGAGAAAAAAACTATTTAATAATTTGAATTCTATTTTTTAATGGTTGCCCTCATTTTATTGAGCATTAGACCGTACCATATCTTAGAGTGATAATTGTCAAAGTTAACTTTAATTTTTGGACCCAAAAGATATTTTAATTTAGGAAAAATCCTTTTTGCCAGAAAATTTGATCAGAATTTGATCAGAATGGTATTTTACCTATGTTATTTTACTTTTTAAATACATTTTTATCCTTTTAACTTTAATACTTTTTAACTAAAAAATGGAAAAAAAGATTAGTTTATTTTAAAATAAAAAAGATATTATAGTTTTTTTAAATTTCTGACCAAATTCTGGCCAAATTTTCTAGCCATTTAGCATTACCCTTTAATTTATTTAGCTTCTTCTAAAAAAAGGTTTAACAATAGATTTTAGAAGTTGACTGTTTTTATAAATATTAAGAAGGGGAAAAGGACAAATATACCTTCAAACTATAATACAATATGTAGATATCCTCTGTCATACTTTTGGGACATTGGTGTCCCTACCATCCAAAAACTAGAGCATCTATGCCCTTCACTCTAACGGAAGACTAAATAGGGACATGTGACACAATCTTATCCGTCGATCCGATATTTAGTAGATGTCAGATATGTGGATAAGATTATGACATGTGTATGTCCGTTAGTATAAATGATATATATGCTTTAGTTTTTAGACGACAGAGGCACCAATGTCCCAAAAGTATGACAAAGGGTATCTGCATACCATTTACAATAGTTCGGAGGTATATTTATCATTTTTCCCTATTAAGAAAGATCATCTACTCAATGAATTTGATCATTGAAGTTATAATGCTTAAATTGGGAGGGAATAATTTCTTTAATTGGAAAAATCTACATGCATCCAATATTACACTAAATTAATGACTTATTTGGCCAAACTTTTAAAATCAAATTATTTTAGAAAGTACTTTTTGCGAGAAAAAGTTTGTTTTTGGCCAAAAATTTTAAAAATGCTTTGAACAACAATAAGTGTTTATACACTTTATAATATCTATAAATTGTGTATGTGTATATATAATGTATAATAGTGTATAATGATGTATACATAATATATATGCAATGTATAATACTCCCTTGTCCCAACTTATGTGATACCTTTCATTTTTAGTCTATATAAAAAAAAAATGTTACATTTCTATAATTAGAAAGTTTTTTTACTTTTACCCTTAATGAACGATTATAGCCACACAAATGATCAATGAGGATTTTAGACTTCAAGCTTCAAAAGTCTTATTTTTTTTCCCTTTAACTTCCTGTCAAGTCAAATGATGCCACATAAATTGAAACGAATGGAGTTGTGTATCTCTTTTGTACATCATGTTATACAGATTTTAAGAACGAAAAATTAGAAAATGAAGATCAGTTTCTATAGTAGCTTGGGGAAGAAGATAAAAATAATAACACTCCATCCACTTCAATTTGTTTGTCTGGTTTTGATTTAACATAGAGTTTTAGAAAGTAGAAAAGACTTTTGAATTTCGTGGTCTTAAACTAACAATATGTGAAATGTACCAAAATGTCATTTAATCTTGTAGGTTTTAAACATGTCACGTGAAAAGTTGCAATAAAAAAAAATTACCAAAAAAAGGAAAGAAACATTTTTTATGAAATAGACTAAAAAGAAAAGTAAAAGAAACAAATTGAGATGAGAGAGTATTAAAACATATTTGGATTCATGAAATTCAATGTAAATATATATGTTTAGATCTTTATTTGAAAGGCAATACATGTGAGTAAGTATGCCCAAACCAATTCGTGTAATTGATAGACATTAAATCATTATTGGAATGGAGTTTTGAGCTTTCCCTTTAGAGAAAAAGACTAGAAGACCCATTGATTGGATTGGCAAGAACAAATGAGAGTCAACTACAGCTAGATGGTAGCTACACCACATTTGTGGTTTTTTCTTATACCTAACGAACAAGAATTTTATATGATTATTATTATTAGCATAAGTTCTCTCCAAATAAAATCTATGCTGTCGCCGAGATTCTCGCCACACATCCACAAAAATAGTTGGACAATTATTCTTTTACACCCCTCACCCCTCACCCCCCAACCACCCCTTTTACTAAGAAATTAAATTTCAAGAAAGTTAAAGGGAAAGAAGCATTTTCAATATGTCATATGAATGTAAATATAAAATAGATAGAAAAGCAATAGTCTTCTTCATTGTTTTTAATATGAATTCTTCATTAATGTATTACATTGTTTTACGTATTTGATTTGATATGCTTTATTTGAATTAAAGATCTATTATAAATTATATCTCTATATTCTCAAAATAAAGATAAAACTGTGTGCACATCATTTTTCTCATACCCGATTTATATAATTTTGTTATTGTCGTAGAAAAGCGATAGACTAACACAATAATGTAGACTGTAGGCTATGTCGCGATGAAAAGTTGTGATGTAACTGATTCAAAATTCTGTAACTTAAGGTGGAGACAAAAAGTTGTACATGCTCGAAGGCGAGTGAGAGAAAGGAAGGCAAGTGCATCAAGGTATTGGTGGAAGTGACACTTATTAAATGAAGGTGACAAACATACTCCCATAAACTCTTGAATAAACAAGGGGACATATACGTTATACTGGGTGGACTAGAGCAGGGTTGTAGGTGCATAAAGATTGAGGAGGTTAAGCGGGCTATTAGTAAAATGAACATGATAAGAGCAACTAGACCAGATCAAATGAGATTTCGATGGAGTTTTGGAGGAACACAAATATGATAGGTATGGAGTGGATAACTAAGTTGTTTAATGTAATTTTAAGACTATAAAAATGCTGGAGGAGTGAAAATATAGTACAATGATCCCATTGTACAAAAACAAGGTTGATATCTAAAATTGTAACAATTACAAAGATATCAAATTACTTAAGTCACATTATAAAAGTTTAAGAGAGGGTGGTTGGGATGAGGATGAGAAGGAGGGTGTCCATTTTCGAGAACCAGTTCAGATTCATTAATTTTGGGGCGATCAAATGCAAAATTTATTCATCTTATGAGGATATTGTCATGATCCAAAATGGACGTGATGACACTTGTCTAACCCCACCAAGATAAGTCACCCTCAACCCAATAAAATGAAAGAAAAAGTGAAAATATATAGCAAGAACAAGATAAAGCGAAAAACTTATTCATTCTATTAACATCCCAAAACGTAGTTGTCATGTGTACAAAACACTAATACATAAAGTGTGAAATTAAAAAAGTAAGTACAAGTCTCAAGTCTTTGTTTCTCAAATAAAACAAATCATAAAAAGAAGAACTAGAGGGGCCGCCGGAATGACAAACATATACCTCTCAACATTTCTTTGACAAGCCTTAGAGATGGAAGCGAAAAAGCAATCACACGGTATCGAGCTTGGAACCTACACAATTGTAGAAGCAAAGAGTGAGTACCAACAACATGGTACCCAACAAACAATCTAATAAAAAAATCAACTAGCTAGAAATCAATTACTCCTTTCATCTTAACCAAACCTCCTCAAATTACAACCTGCACAGAAATCAGCCCAACCTAACAAGTTTACAATACACAACTCCCAAGGCTCAAAATCACAATCTAACAGTCACAATTCAACAACCAACACGTATCAAGTAAGTCAATCTCAATGTCAAGTAGATCAATCACACGTAACAAGTACATCAATCACAGTTAACAAGTAAGTCAAACATAAGCATCAAAATGCATCAAATCACAATAATCAATCTCTTGCCAGAATCATTTCCCTTCGACACAATATCACTAGCCAGAATCATTTTCCATCGGCTTTATATTAAATCACTAGTCGGAACCATTTTCCATCAACTTTATATCATTTCACTAGCCGAAACCATTTTCCATCAACTTTATATTATTTCACTAACCGGTACCATTTATCATCGGCTTTATATCATTTCACTAGCCAGAACCATTTCTCATCTGTTTTATATCATTTCACTAGCCGAAATCATTTTCCATTGACTTTATATTATTTCACTAGTCGGTACCATTTTCCATCAGCTTTATATCATTTCACTAGCCAGAACCATTTTCCATTGGCTTTATATCACATGTCTCATCACCATGGTGTACAACAACCAATGCACATAAGCAAGTTCACACCATAAGGAAGAGACAACAATTCAAGTAACTCAAGTCCACATTCATGCTATTAAACATTTCATCAATCAATTAATAAGGATCACACAAGGCAATTCACAAGCGTTATGATCAACACATAGCCTTTTCATTTCAACCATTTTTTATTCGTTAAGATTTATCAAGTGGAACAATTAACCTTTCACCTCATTCCCATTACTCCCAACACACACAATGAAGGGAATACACATATTCTACTATAATACAAGGTTTAAGAGATCACTTGCCTTAATTCAACCAACTAGTCACTCCAATACTTGAGTCTTCCCCTTCCGATCAATGTCCAAAGTCACACAATCTATATCAATCAAGTATTCACAATAAATTTCTGGAAACAAAAATACCCACATCAATTACTTGGAAAAATGAGTCAATCAACTCAAAATCCGATTCTGAAAATAAAGTTTGAATTTGAAATTCTTTACTTGAAATCGTTACCCAAGGCATTTGGAACCCATTGGTTAAAACCATTTCGAAAAAAGACTTAAAATCAGTTCACAATATTCATTTTAGTTTAGAACTTGAGTTCTTGAAAAACCTTGTCATTTGCCAATCAAAATCTCAAATTTTGATGTTAAAATCCATAAATAATCAAAGGAAAATGAAGTTATAGGATCAAAAAAGCTTACCCAATGATTTAGCACAAGAAATCTTTTCAAAAACCGTCTCTGAGGATTTGCCAAGCTCAAAAATGAAAAATGGGGCTAAAACCCCCAAAATTTGCAAGTCAAAACTCATCTCTGATGTCGCTTAAGTGAACTCAGTTCACTTGAGCGAACCTCGCAAAAATTGGGTCTTGCTTTTGCGAACTAAGCTCCACTTAAGCAATCATCGCTAAAGCGAGCCCTGGTCTGCTTAAATGAACCCCATGAAAGACCAGCCTTCACTTTAGCGATCCAGCTTTCACTTAAGCGAAGATCGCTAAAGCGTAAAGGTGCATCGCAACAACGGAGGTCACAAAACTCAGGCATCAAAAAATTCAGCTAACTTTCAAATCATCGAAAGGAGTTACGAGATTCATTCGAAACCCCGTACACACAAACCATATATGAAAATCGATCGTACACGATGTTTTGGACTCAATGGAACCGTTGAAATACGACTATGAGGTCTCCTTGACCTAATATCCGTGAAAACCACTAGAAACTAACACAACACCTAAAAGACTAACTCAAGATTGAGACCTCTCAAAAATCAATCAAGACCTCATCCAGGCCTAAAATTATCCCCTCAATGTAAAGGAACTCTCAAAACTTCGATCTGAGCATTCGAACCCCAAATGTTGACCAAAGTCAACCTAAAGGCTAAATTTTCACAAAATTCCAACGTAGGACCTCAAATCCTTAAAAGGACTTCGAATTTGAAACCAACAACTCTCACTAACTAGATTCCACATTCCAAGACTGATAGAATCAAAAGAATTTCATTCCGACACTCAAAACTCTAAAAGACACCAAAAATCACTTTCTTAACAATATTAACCTTTCAAATTCAAAAATTACAAAAATAACTACTTTAAACTCAAAGTTCTAAACCAACTTTCAAAACTCAATTAGAAACAACTCGGGGTCAATTTCGGGAGGAAAAATGGTAAATTCATGAAACTTTTCAAAAATGACCAACCGGGTCATTACAAAGATTAATGGAGAAATACAAGGATGGAAAGAGGGGCTTACACATAATATTCATTGACCTTGAAAAAATCTACGTTAAGGTCTCGAGAAAAGTCCTCTAGAGATGCCTAGAGGCTAGAGGCATATCAGTTACACATATTAGGATGATGAAGGACATGTATGATGGAGCCAAGACTCAGGTTAGAATAATGAGATGTGACTTAGAGCAATTTTCAGTTGATATGGGGTTACACCAGGGATCATCACTTGGCCTGTTCTTACTTTCCTTGGTGAGGGATGAATTGACGCGACATATTCAAAATGAGGTGTCATGGTGTATTTATATGAAGATGACATAATACTAATTGATGAGACTTGTAGCGAAGTTATTAGGTTGGAGGTGTGGAGACAAACGCCGAAGTCTAAAGGGTTCAGGTTTAACAATACCAAAATAAAATATTTGGAGTGCAAATTCAGTGATTTAACGTGTTAGACGGACATGGAAGTGAGGCTTAAAATATAGGCTATCCTCAAAGAGAGATAATTTCAAGTATCTTGGGTTCTTAATCTAAAAAAGTGGGAGCATCGATGATGATGTCACACATCGTATTGATGCGACATGAATGAAGTGGAGGCTTGCTTCTAGAGTCTTATGTGATAAAAAGTACTATAAAAAATCAAAGGTAAGTTCTATAGAGTGGTAGTTAGACTGACTTTGTTATACAAGGCGGGGTGTTGGTCATTCAAGAATTTTCATGTCCAAAAAATATAGGTTGTAAAAATGAGAATGTTGATATGGATGTGTGGACATACTAGAAGCGATCTGGATCAGGAATCTCTGAGACAATTGGTAGGAGTTGCAAAAATGAGAATGTTTATAGTATATTGCTTTTGATTTCCTTTATCATATGTGCTTAATTATTTTTACTTCAATCATCGCACTATGTTGTTGTTATTGTTCTTTTGGCTAGTTGCTATATTTTTTTCATTGTCATTTTTTCCCTTGCATACCCTCCTTTTATATGTTGTACTTGAGCGAAGTGTCTTTCGAAAAAAAGTCTCTCTACCTTCACGAGGTAAAAATAAGGTATGCCTACACTCTACCCTCTTCAGACCCACTTATAAATTTGAGTGAGAATGTTGTTGTTGTGAAGATTCACATTAGGTTAAAAAGTGCATATATTAATTAATTGCACGTTAATTGTGTTTAAATAGATATCACAAGTATCAAAATCAGATTTATTAATTTTGACGGACTAAAAGTGGTAAAAAAATAATCTTAATGCTAACAAAGAATCCATCAAATTTCTCACACCTTACATTGTTGTCTGTAGTAATTCCCTATGCTAGACGTCAAATAGCTTCAACTTGCATCGTCTAATCATAAATCTAAGCTTGTTCCCAGAAATTGCCTTACTTTTACATTTTAATTTATTTTATTTCATTTTTTGGCTGCAAGGGCTTGCTTTTTCCTTTGCAAGACATTGTGAATTGGTCTTTCTGCTTGATTAACTAAACGTTTGTCTCGTCTACTTTATCTTGTAATTGATATCAAAAGTTGTCAGTATTGAAAAGTCCCTACATATATTAATTACTTATAAAAAATTATCTTAGAAAACAGCTCACTCAGAAAATGGTGGATGATGTTGATTGGGTTGTTGATATCGATCAATACCTTGGGACTTTTAAGTGAAATCCATGATAAAAACACGTTATCATGATTTGACAATGCATGTTTTAGTTTAAACTCTCAAGTTTTCTTTCTATGAAGGTACTCATCTATTTTGGTGAAAATGTTAATTGTAGCTAGAAATTGTATACCCTCAAAGCATGTTATGTAGTGACCCCAGTTTCCACTTTAGGTAAAGTATAAGTTCATCTTTGGGAGAATACATTGAATATAGTCATATGGTATCTTAAAGAAATGGCCAACAAAATAAAAAGGAAGTAACAATTATAATCATGCATATATCCTCTTTGGTGTTTTGGTGCGTGAGTAATAAAGGATCATATGGCCTACAATACCAAATGAAGTTGTGTTTGATTGGCCATTCTAATTCATATATCACTATTATGATTTATGGTGAGTTATTTGTGGTGCCACACGGATGCATATTTGGTTTGGCTTTAAAAGGAGGAGGGACCAATTTTATTTTTCTGAGTTGGAGACCACAATATTTTTTTTATACAACTTAAAGTAGATAGCTTTAAGAAGCTATATATGATATATATGCATAGAACTTAACACTAGATCTAAAGACCGACACCACAACATGATGTTGCTCCTTTATTTTTTTTTTGGATAACAAGTTGTTGTCATGCTTTTATTTGTGGATTCAATCTCATCTAGGATATATTAAGTTTAATTTATACTAGAATGAATGATCAAAGTCGAAGTTATCCATGGAGGCATGGACGTTCTTTCTTTAAGATTAACTCAAAGTGGTGTCTAACGTACGTTCTGGGAGATTAAACACATCTTAATGAATTCTAAATTATTATAAAAAGTATGTTATTACCGACTCTCTTATTACGAAAATATACAAAATTGTATTCATAATATTAATATTTTTTTTTTTTTTGTGATTGCAATTTATTTTATTTGTATTTTAAAAAAATTGTTAACAAACAAAATAACATATATAGGAAACAAGACAATTAGTTACTTATTATAAATATAGTAATATAGTATAATAGCATTTTGATACAAAGTTTCAAAAAATAAAAAGTAATAATTCAATATTATGATTTTAAACTAGAAAATTATCGAGAAAAGAAAAAATACATTTTCATTAAATGGAAAAAAAAATTCTTTGTTCTTTAGCCTTCAATTCCCACTTCACAGTGATTTTGAATTCACAACTTCACATTATACAAAACATCAAAACTCAAAGTAATTAAGAACCAAATTTCTCTTAATTTCTCTTTGTGTTACACTTGTATAGTTCTTTTTGCATATTAGTTATTCATTATTCTATTTTATGAACGTTCTGTTTTGGAGAAGTCATATATTTGTTTTATAAGCATTTTCTTATTGATTAAATAAAAAACAGAATAGTAAAGAACCAAAACCAATAAACCGAATCGATTATACATGAAAATCGAACCGAATCGATTGATGCACATCACTATTCTTAATTTATTTCTATTATTAATTATAAATTATTTTTGTAATATATTTCTTTGGGCATTAAATTTATTATATTTAAAAATGATATAATAAAATTCTCATGATTAGTAATTAAGGGGGTATTATACTGGCGTACGAGAAAAGAATAATTAATTGACAGTCCATTAAATCAAAGTTAAATACGTGCAGTCTTTGTGACTGCATTATCCGTTGATCTATAATTTCCCTTTCTCAAAATAGTGTTTTTCATTTACATGGTAAGAAAATATTAATTAAGAGAAATATTTGATTATTTTATTTATATTTTAAGACATAATTCTTCTTTATTAAATATTTATTTT
>JAJOOR010022540.1:0-21187 GCA_036250505.1 Solanum acaule | reverse complement strand
CCACAGATTTTTTGGTGATCTGGATTTCAAACCTTATTTTTTTGAAACTTTACCTTGACGTCCGTTAAGACCTTACCTATGGAGTCAGTTGGCCCTCAAGACGAAAACGTCCCATTTTCAAGGTTGAACTAGCCCCAGAGAAGGTAAACCCCCCATTTTGCCATTTTTCGTGTGCTATAGTCCACAAATTTTTTGACGATCCGAAATTCCGACCTCATTTTTGTTGTAATTATACATGGACGTCCGTTAAGACCTTACCTGTGGAGCCATTTGGCCCTCACGGCCAAAACGGTCCATTTTCAAGGTCAAACGATCACCGGAGCAGGTAAACCCGCCAATTTTCCAATTTTCGTGTGCTATAGTCCACAGATTTTTTGGTGATCTGGATTTCAAACCTTATTTTTTTGAAACTTTACCTTGACGTCCGTTAAGACCTTACCTATGGAGTCAGTTGGCCCTCAAGACGAAAACGTCCCATTTTCAAGGTTGAACTAGCCCCAGAGAAGGTAAACCCCCCATTTTGCCATTTTTCGTGTGCTATAGTCCACAAATTTTTTGACGATCCGAAATTCCGACCTCATTTTTGTTGTAATTATACATGGACGTCCGTTAAGACCTTACCTGTGGAGCCATTTGGCCCTCACGGCCAAAACGGTCCATTTTCAAGGTCAAACGATCACCGGAGCAGGTAAACCCGCCAATTTTCCAATTTTCGTGTGCTATAGTCCACAGATTTTTTGGTGATCTGGATTTCAAACCTTATTTTTTTGAAACTTTACCTTGACGTCCGTTAAGACCTTACCTATGGAGTCAGTTGGCCCTCACGGCCAAAACGACCCATTTTCAAGGTCAAACGAGCCCCGGAGCAGGTAAACCCCACATTTTGACTATTTTCGTGATTATAGTTTATCGATTATTTGGTGATCCGGAATTACGACCTCATTTTTGCCAAAAATTTACATGGACGTTCGATAAGACATTATCTAGTTGGCCCTCACTGCCAAAACGACCCTTTTTCAAGGTCAAACGATCCCCGGAGCAGGTAAGCCCCCCATTTTGCCTATATACGTGTGCTATAATCTACGGATTTTTTGGTTATCCGAAATTCTGATATCATTTTTATTGAAAATTTACGTGGACGTCCGTTTAAACCTTACCTATGAAGCCAGTTGACCCATTTTTAAGGTCAAACGAGCCCCGAAGCATGTTAACTCCCCATTTTAACGATTTTCGTGTGCTAGAGTCCATCAATTTTTTGGTGATCCAGAATTACGACCTCATTTTTGCTGAATATTAACGTGGACGTCCGTTAAGACTTTACTTATGGAGCCAGTTGGCCTCACGACCAAAACGGCCCATTTTCAAGGTCAAACGATCCCCGGAGTAGGTAAACCCCCTATTTTGCCGATTTTTGTGTGCTATAGTCCATGAATTTTTTAGGTGATCCGGATTTTTGACCTCATTTTTTGCCAAAATTTTACATGGACGTCCGTTAAGACGTTACCTATGGAGCCATTTGGTCCTCACTGCCAAAACGACCCATTTTCAAGGTCAAACGTGCCCCAGAGTAGGTTAACCCCTTCCTTTACCGATTTTCATATGCTATGTTCACCATTTTTTTTAGTGATCCAGAATTCTGAACTCATTTTTGCCGAAAATTTACGCGGACGTCCGTTAAGACATTACATATGGAGCCAGTTGGCCCTCACGGCCAAAATGGCCCATTCTCAAGGTCAAATGAGCCCCGGAGCAGGTAAACCGCCTGTATTGCCAATCTTAGTGTACTAATAGTCCATGGATTTTTTGGTGATCTGCAATTCCGACCTCATTTTTGCCAAAATTATACTTGGACGACCGTTAAAACTTTACCTAGGTAGCCAATTGGCCTTCACGGGCAAAACGGCCCATTTTCAAAGTTAAATGATCCCCGGAGAAGGTAAACCCCCCATTTTGCCAATTTTCGTGTGCTATTCCATGGATTTTTTGGCAATCTAGAATTCTGACCTCATTTTTGCCAAAATTTTACGTGGACGTCTGTTAAGACCTTACTTATGGAACCAGTTGGCCTCACGGCCAAAATGGCCCATTTGAAAGGTCAAACTAGCCTTGGACCAGGTAAACCCCAATTTGGTTAATTTTCGTGTGCTATAGTCCATGAATTTTTTGGTGATGCGGATTTCCAACCTTATTTTTCCCAAAATTTTACATGAACGACCGTTAAGACCTTACATTTGGAGCCAGTTGGCCCTCACTGCGACAACAACCCATTTTCAAGGTCAAACGAGCCTTGGAGAAAGTAAACCCCCCATTTTGCTGATTTTCGTGTGATATAGTCCATGGATTTTTTGGTGATCCGAAATTAGGAACTCATTTTTGCCAAAATTTTACATGGATGACCGTTAAGACCTTACCTATGGTGACAGTTGGCCCTCACGGTCAAAACGTCCCATTTTGAAGGTCAAACGATCCCCGGAGCAGGAAAACCCCGCATTTTGCCAATTTTCATTAGCTATGTCAATGGATTTTTTGGTTATCCGGAATGCCGACCTCAATTTTACCAAAATTTTGCGTGAACGTCCGTTAAGATCTTACCTATGGAGCCAGTTTTCCATTACAGGCAAAACGACCCATTTTCAAGGTCAAACGACCCCCGAAGCAGGTAAAATCCCCCATTTTGCCAATTTTCGTGTGCTATAGTCTAATGATTTTTTGGTGATTCGAAATTCCGAACTCATTTTTGCTGAAATTTTACCTGGACGTTCGTTAAGACCTTACTTACGGATCAAGTTGGCCCTCACGGACAAAACGAGCTATTTTCAAGGTCAAACGAGCCCCGTAGCAGGTAAACCCCCATTTTGTCAATTTTCGTGTGCTATAGTCCATGTATTTTTTGGTGATCCAAATTTTCAATCTCATTTTTGCCGAAATTATACTTGGACGTCCGTTAAGACCATACCTATGGAGCTAGTTCGCCCTCACGGCCAAGACTGCAAATTTTCAAGGTCAAACGAGCCCCGGAGCAGGTAAAACCCCTATTTTACCAATTTTCGTGTGCTATAGTCCACGAATTTGTTGGTGATCCAGAATTCTGACCTCATTTTTGCCAAAATTTTACCAAGACGACTGTTAAAACCTTACCTATGTAGCCAGTTGGCCTTCATGGCCAAAACGGCCCATTTTCAAGGTTAAATGAGCTCCGGAGCAGGTAAATCCCCAATTTTATCGATTTTCGTGTGCTATAGTCAATGGATTTTTTGGCGATCCGGAATTCCGACCTTATTTTTGCCAAATTTTTGCATGGACGTCCGTTTAGACCTTACCTATGGATCCAGTTGGCCCTCACTGCCAAAACGGTACATTTGCAAGGTCAAACTAGCTCCGGAGCAGGTAAACCCCCCCTCCCCCATTTGGCCGATTTTCGTGTGCAATAGTCCATGGATTTTTTGCTGATGCAGATTTCCAACTTTATTTTTGCCGAAATTTTACATGGACGCCTGTTAAGAGCTTACCTATGGAATTAGTTGGCCCTCTCGGCGAAAACGACCCATTTTCAAGGTCAAACGAACCCTGGAGAAAGTAAACCACCCATTTTGCTGATAATCGTGTGCTATATAGTCAAACGATCACCGGAGCAGGGAAACCTCCCGTTTCACCGATTTTTGTGTGGTATATAGTACATAGATTTTTTGGTAATCCGGAATTCCGACCTCATTTTTGCCAAAATTTTACGTGGACGTCCGTGAAGACCATACCTATTGAGCCAGTTGGCCCTCACGGCCAAAACGGCCCATTTTCAAGGTCAAACGATCCCTTGAGCAGGTAAACCCCCCATTTTGCCAATTTTCGTGAGCTATAGTCCACATATTTTTTGGTGATCCGGAATTTTGACCTCATATTTGCTGATATTTTACCTGGATGTCCGTTAAGACCTCACTTATAGATCCAGTTGGCTATCACGGCCAAAACGGTCCATTTTCAAGGTCAAACAATCCCAGGATGAGGTAAATCCCCTATTTTGCCGATTTTCGTGTGCTATAGTCCATAGATATTTAGTGATCCAAAATTCTGACCTCATTTTTGCCGAAATTTTACGAGGACGTCCGTTAATACCTTACCTATGGAACCAGTTGACCTTCACAACAAAAACGGCCCATTTTAAAGGTCAAACGTTCTCCGGAGCAGGTAATCCCCGTCCCCCCATTTTGCCTATTTTCGTGTGCTATAATAGTCGATGAATTTTTTGGTGATCCGGAATTCTGACTTCATTTTTGCCTAAATTTTACGTGGACGTCCGTTAAGACCTTACATATGGAGCCAATTGGCCGTCACGGCCAAAACGACCCATTTTCAAGGTCAAACGATCCACGGAGCAGGTAAACCCCCCATCAATTTTTTGGTGATCCAAATTTTCGACCACATTTTTGTCGAATTTTACGTGGACGTCTAGTAAGACCTTACCTTTTAAGTCAGTTGGCCTTCACGGCCAAAATGACCCATTTTTAAGGTCAAACGAACCTAGAGAATGAAAACCCCCTCTTTTACCGATTTTCATATGCTATAGTTCACCATCGTTTTTTGTTATCCGGATTTCCAACCTCATTTTTGCCAAAATTTTATGGGAACGTCCGTTAAGACCTTACTTATGGAGCCAGTTGTCCCTTACGGCCAAAACGGCCCATTTTCAAGGTCAAACGATCCCCGAAGCAAATAAATCTCCATTTTGCCAATTTTCGTGTGCTATAGTCCACATATTTTTTGGTGATTCAGATTTTGAACCTCATTTTTGCTGAAATTTTACCTGGACGACCGTTAAGACCTTACCTATGGAGTCAGTTGGCCCTCACAGCCAAAACGGTCCATTTTCAAAGTCAAACGAATCTCGGAGCTGGTAAACCCCCCATTTTGCCGATTTTCGTGTGCTACAGTCCATTTATTTTTAAATGATCTGCAATTTCGACATCATTTTCGCCAAAATTTTATGTGGACGTCCTTTAAGACATTACCTATGGATCCAATTAGCCCTCATGGCCAAAACAGCCTATTTTCAGGGTCAAACGAGAACCAGAGAAGTTAAACCCCCTATTTTACCGATTTTCATAAGCTTTAGTTCACCATCTTTTTTGTTGATCCGTATTTCCGACCTCATTTTTGCCTAAATTTTACGTGGACGTTCGTTCAGACCTTACCTATAGAGTCAGTTGGCCCTCACCGGCCAAAACGGCCCATTTTCAAGGTCAAACGAACACCAGAGCAGGTAAACCCTTCATTTTGCCGATTTTTATAGGCTATATAGTCAATTGATTTTTTGATGATCCAAAATTTGACCTCATTTTAATCGAAATTTTACATGGACGTCCGCTAAGATCTTATCGATGGAGCCAATTGGCCCTCACGGCTAAAACGGCCCATTTTCAAGGTCAAACAAGCTACGGAGTAGGTAAAACACCCATTTTGCCAATTTTCGTGTGCTATAGTCCATGGACTTTTTGGTGATCCAAATTTTTGACCTTATTTTTGACAAAATTTAAATGGACGACCGTTAAGACCTTACCTATGGAGCCAGTTGGCCCTCACGGCTAAAACGGTCAATTTACAAGGTGAAACGAGCCTCGGAGTAGGTTAACCCCCCGTTTTGTCGATTTTCGTGTGCTATAGTCCATAGATTTTTTGGTGATCCAGAATTTCATCCTCATTTTTGCCTAAATTTTTCGGGGAGGTCCATTAAGACTTTACCTAGGGAGACAGCTGGCCCTTACGGCCAAAACGTACAATTTTCAAGGTCAAACGATCTCTGGAGCAGGAAAACCCTGCATTTTGCTAATTTTACTATACTATAGTCCATTGATTTTTTGGTGATCTAGAATTCCGACCTCATTTTTGCCGAAATTTTACCTTGACGTCTGTTAAGACTTTACTTATGGATCCAGTTGGTCATCACGGCCAAAACGACCCATTATTTAGGTCAAACGAGCCCCGGATCAGGTAAACTCCCCATTTTGCCAATTTTCGTGTGCTATAAGTCCATGAATTTTTTGGTGATCCGAAATTCCGACCTCATTTTTGCCAAAATTTTACGTGGACGTCTGTTAAGACCTTACTTATGGAGACAGTTTTCCATCACAGCCAAAACGGCCCAATTTCAAAGTCAAATGAGCCATGGAGCAGGTAAATCCCCCATTTTACTGATTTTTATGTGTACGTCAATAGATATTTTGATGATCCGGATTTTCGACCTCAATTTTCTCGAAATTATACATAGACGTCCGCTAAGACCTTACCAATGGAGCCAGTTGACCCTCACGGCCAAAACGACCCATTCTCAAGGTCAAACGAACCCCGAAGAAGGTAAACCTCCCATTTTGCCTATTTTTTTTTGCTATAGTCCATGGATTTTTTGGTGATGCGGATTTCTGACCTCATTTTTTCCAAACTTTTACATGGACGTCCCTTAAGACCTTACATATGGAGCCAGATGGCCCTCAAGGCCAAAACGGCCAATTTTCAAGGTCAAACGATCCCCGGAGCAGGTAAACCCCACATTTTGCCAATTTTCGTGTGATGTAGTCCATGGATTTTTTGGTGATCCGAAATTCTGACCTCATTTTTGTCGAAGTTTTACTTGGACGACCGTTAAGACTTTACCTTTGGAGCTAGTTCGCCCACACGGCCAAAACGATCCATTTTAAAGGTCAAACGAACCACGGAGCAAGTTAACCCCCATTTTGCCAATTTTCGTGTGCTATAATTGCACGGATTTTTTGCTGATCCAAAATTCTGACCTCAATTTTGTCGAAATTTTACATGAACGTCCGTTAAGACCTTACATATGGATCCAGTTGGCCCTCACGGCCAAAACGGCCCATTTTCAAGGATAAAAGAACCCCGGAGCAGGTAAGCCCCCCATTTTGCCAATTTTCGTGTGCTGTTGTACATGAATTTTTTGGTGATCCAGATTTCTGACCTTGTTTTTGCCTAAATCTTTCTTGGACGTCCGTTAAGACCTTACCTATGAAAACAGTTGGCCCTCACAGCCAAAACGTTCCATTTTCAAGGTCAAACAATCCCCGGAGCAGGAAAACCCCCCATTTTGTCGATTTTTGTATGCTATAGTCCATGGATTTTTTGGTGATACAGAATTTCAACCTTTTTTTTGCTGAAATTTTACGTGGATGTCCGTTAAGACCTTATTTATGGAGCTAGTTTTGCCTCACGGCCAAAACAACCAATTTTCAAGGTCAAACGATCCCCAGAGAGGGTTAACCTCCCATCTTGCCAATTTTCGTCTGCTATAGTCCACAGATTTTTGGTGACCCAGAATTCTGACCTCATTTTTGCCGAAATTTTACTTGGACGTCGGTTATAACTTTACCTATGAATCCAGTTGTCCATCACGGCCAAAACAGACCATTTTCAAAATCAAACGATACCCGAAGCAGGTATACCCCTCATTTTGCCGATTTTCGTGTGCTATTGTCAATGGATTTTTTGGTGATCCAGAATTTTGACCTCATTTTTGCTGAAATTTTACATGGACGTTCCTTAAGACCTTACCTATGGATCCAGTTGGCCTTCACGGCCAAAACATCCTATTTTCAAGGTCAAACGAGCCCCGAAACAGGTAAACCCCACATTTTTTGATTTTCGTGTTCTACAGTCCATGGATTTTTTGGTGATCCAGAATTCCAATCTCATTTTTGCCAAAATTTTACGTGGAAGTCCGTTAAGACCTTACTTATAGAGGCGGTTATCCCTCATGGCCAAAACGGCCCATTTTCAAGGTCAAACGACCCCTGGAGCAAGTAAATCCCCATTTTGCCAATTTTTATGTGTTGTCAATAGATTTTTTGAAAATCCGGAATTCCAACCCCATTATTGCCAAAATATTACATGGACGTCTGTTAAGATCTTACTAATAGAGTCAGTTGGCCCTCACGGCCAAAATGACCCATTTTAAAGGTCAAACGAGCCTCGGAGCTGGTAAACCCCCCATTTTTCCTAATTTTCTTATGCTATAGTCCATGGATTTTTTGGTGATGCGGATTTCCGACCTCATTTTTTCCAAAAATTTACATGGACGTCCGTTAAGACCTTACATATGGAGCTAGTTGTCCCTCACGGCCAAAACGGCCCATTTTCAAGGTCAAACAATCCCTGGAGCAAGTAAACCCCCCCTATTTTGCCGATTTTCATGTGCTATATAATCAATGGATTTTTTTGTGATCCGAAATTCCGACCTCAATTTTGCCAAAATTTTACGTGGACGACTGTTAAGACCTTACCTGTGGAGCCAGTTCACCCACACGGCCAAAACGGCCCATTTTAAAGGTCAAATGATCTCCGTTGCAGGTTAACCCCTATTTTTTACCGATTTTCATGTGCTATAGTTGCACGGATTTTTTGGTGATCCAAATTTCCAATCTCATTTTTACCCAAATTTTACATGGACGTCCGTTAAGACCTTACCTATGGAACATTTGGCCTTCACGGCCAAAACGAACGATTTTCAAGTTTAAACGATCCCCGGAGCAGGTAAACCCCCCATTTTATCGATTTTCATGTGCTATAATCCATGGATTTTTTGGTGATCCGGATTTCCGTCCGCATTTGTGCCAAAATTTTACTTGGACGTCCGTTAAGACCTTACCTATGAAGACAGTTGGACCTTACGGACAAAACGTCCAATTTTCAAGGTCAAACGATCCCTGGAGCAGTAAAACCCCCCATTTTGCTGATTTTCGTGTGCTATAGTCCATAGAATTTTTGGTGATACGAAATTCTGACCTCACTTTTGCCGAAATTTTACGTCGACGTCCGTTAAGACCTTACTTATGGACCCAGTTTTCGCTCACGGCCAAAACGACCCATTTTCAAGGTCAAACGATCCCCGGAGAAGGTAAACACCCCATCTTGCCAATTTTCGTGTGCTATAGTCCATTTATTTTTTGGTGACCCAGAATTCCGACCTCATTTTTGCCGAAATTTTACCTGGACATCTGTTAAAACTTTACCTATGGAACCAGTTGTCCCTCATAGCCAAAATGGACCATTTTCAAAGTCAAACGAGCCACGTAGCAGGTAAACCCCTCATTTTGCCGATTTTCGTGTGCTATTAGTCAACTGATTTTTTGGTGATCCAGACTTTTGACCTTATTTTTGCTGAAATTTTATGTGGACGTCCATTAAGACCTTACCTATGGATCCAGTTGGCCTTCACAGACAAAACGACCTATTTTCAAGGTCAAACGAGCCCCGGAGCGGGTAAACCCCAAATTTTGCCTATTTTAGTGTGCTATATAGTCCATCGATTTTTTGGTGATCCGGATTTCCGACCTCATTTTTGCCAAAATTATACATTGACGTCCGTCAAGACCTTACCTATGGAGCCAATTTGCCCTCACAGCCAAAATGACCCATTTTCAAGGCCAAACGAGCCCTGAAACAGGTAAACTCCCGATTTTGCCAATTTTTATATGCTCTCAATAAATTTTTTGATAATCCGGAATTTCGACTTCATTTTTGCCAAAATTTTACATGGACGTCCGTTAAGATTTTACCTATGGAGCCAGTTTACCCTCACGGCCAAAACGACCAATTTTCAAGGTCAAACGATCCCCGGAGCAGCTAAACCCCATATTTTGCCAATTTTCGTGTTCTATATTCCAAGGTTTTTTTTGGTGATGCGGATTTCCAACCTCATTTTTGCCAAAATTTTACATGTACGTCCATTAAGACTTTACCTATGGAGGCAGTTGGCCCTCACGGCAAAAAGGGCCCATTTTCAAGGTCAAACGATCTCCGGAGTAGGTAAACCCCCCATTTTGTCGATTTTCGTGTGCTATAGTCTAAGAATTTTTTGGTGATCCAGAATTCTGACATCATTTTTGCCAAAATTTTACTTGGACGACCGTTAAGACATTACCTATGGAGTAAGTTGGCCGACACGGCTAAAACATCCCATTTACAAGGTCAAACGAGCTTCGGAGCAGGTAAACCCCCATCTTGCCGATTTTCATGTACTTATAGTGCATGGATTTTTTGGAGATCCGGAATTCCGACCTCATTTGCCGAAATTTTTTGTGGACGTCCGTTAAGACCTTACCTATGGAGACAGTTGGCCCTCACGGCCAAAACGTCCCATTTTAATTATCAAATGATCCCCGGAGCAGGAAATCCCCCCATTTTGCTGGTTTTCGTGTGCTATATTCCATGGATTTTTTGGTGATCCAGAATTCCGACCTCATTTTTGCCAAAATTTTACCTGGATGTCTGTTTAGACCTTACCTATGGATCTTGTTGGCCCTCACGGCCAAAACGACCCATTTTAAATGTCAAACGAACCCCGGAGTAGGTAAACCCCCAATTTTGCCTATTTTCGTGTGCTATAGTTGATGAATTTTTTGGTGATCCAGAATTTTGACCTCATTTTTGCCGAAATTTTATGTAGACGTCCATTTAAACCTTACCTAGGATCCAGTTGGCCTTCACGGCCAAAACTACTCATTTTCAAGGTCAAACGATCCCCAGAGCAGGTAAACCCCCTCTTTTGTCAATTTTCATATGTTATAGTTCACCAACTTTTTTGGTGATCCGAATTTTTGACCTCATTTTTGCTGAAATTTTACGTTGATGTCCGTTAAGACCTTACCTATGGAGCTAGTTGGCCCACACGCCCAAAATGGCCCAATTTCAAGGTCGAACGAACCCTGAAGCAGGAAAACCCTCAATTTTGCAAATATTAGTGTGCTATAGTCCATGGATTTTTTTGTGATCCGGATTTCCGACCTCATTTTTCCCAAAATTATACATGGACATCTGTTAAGACCTTACCTATGGAGCCAATTGGGCCTCACGGCCAAAACGACCCATTTTCAAGGTCAAACAATCACCGAAACAGGTAAACCCTCCATTTTACCGATTTTCGTGTGCTATAGTCCACTGATTTTTTGGTGATCCGTAATTCTGAACTCAATTTTGCCAAAATTTTTCGTGGACGTCCGTTAATACCTAACCAATGGAGCCATTTGGCCCTCACGGCCAAAATGGCCCATTTTCAAGGTCAAACTGGCTCCGAACCATTTTGCCGATTTTCATCTGCTATAAGTCATGGATTTTTTTGTGATCCAAATTTCTGATCTTTTTTTGTTGAAAGTTTACATGGACGTCCGTTAAGACCTTACCTATGGAGCCAGTTGGCCTTCGCAGCCAAAACGGCCCATTTTCAAGATCGAACGATCCCTAGAGCAGGAAACCCCCCAATTTGTCGATTATCGTGTGCTATAGTCCTTGGATTTTTTGGTGATCAAGAATTCCGACCTCATTTTTGTCAAACTTTTATGTGGACGCCCGTTAAGACCTTACCTATGGAGCCAGTTGGCCCTTACGGCCAAGACGGCCCATTTTCAAGGTTAAACGATCCGCGGAGCAGGTAAACCCCTCATTTTGCCGATTTTCGTGTGCTATATAGTCCATCAATTTTTTGGTGATCCAGAATTCCGACCTCATTTTAGCCGAAATGTTACGTGGACGTCCGTTCGGACCTTACCTATGGATCTAGTTGGCCCTCACAGCCAAAACGACAAATTTTCAAGGTTAAACGATCCCCGGAGCAGGTAAACCCCCCAATTTACCAATTTTCGTATGCTATAGTCAATTGATATTTTGGTGATCCAGAATTCCGACTCAATTTTACCGAAATTTTTCATGGACATCCGGTAAGACATTACCTATTGTGCCAGTTGGCCCTCACGGCCAAAACGGCCCATTTTAAAGGTCAAACGATCCCCGAAGTAGGTAAACCCTCCATTTTGACTGATTTTCGTGTGCTATAAATCAATGGATTTTTTAGTTATCCAGATTTCCGACCTCATTTTTGACAAAATTTTACATGGACGTCCGTTAAGACCTGGACTATAGAGCCAGTTGCCCCTCACAACCAAAACGGCCCATTTTCAAGGTCAAAAGATCCCCGGAGCATGTAAACCCCCCATTTTGCTGATTTTCGTGTCCTATAGTCCACATATTTTTTGGTGATCTAGAATTCCGACCTCATTTTTGCCAAAATTTTACCTGGACGTCCGTTAAAACCTTATCTATGGAGCCAGTTGGCCTTCACGGCCAAAACGGCCCATTTTCAAAATCAAACGATCCCCGGAGCTGGTAAACCTCCCATTTTGCCAATTTTCGTGTGCTATAGTCCATCGATTTCTTGGTGATATAGAATTCCAACTTCATTTTTGTCGCAATTTTGCGTGGACGTCCGTCAGGACCTTACCTATGGAACTAGTTGGCCCTCACAGCCAAAATGACCCATTTTCAACGTCAAACAAGCCCAGAGCAGGTAAATCCCCTCTTTTATCGATTTTCATATGCTATAGTTCACAATCATTTTTGTAGATCTAGATTTCCGACCTTATTTTTGCCGAAATTTTATGTGGACGTCCATTAAGACCTTTCCTATAAATCCAGTTGGCCCTCGTGGCCAAAACGGCCCTTTTTTAAGGTCAAACGGTCCCCGGAGCAGGTAAACCCCCCTATTTTGCCGATTTTCGTGTGCTATAATCGATGGACTTTTTGGTCATATGGAATTCCGAGCTCATTTTTGCCAAAAATTTTCGTGGACATCCGTTAAAACCTTAGCTATAAATTCAGTTAGCCCTCACGGCCAAAACATCCCATTTTCAAGGTCAAATGAACCCCGGAACCGGTAAAACCCCTCATTTTGCCAATTTTCGTGTGCTATAGTACCTGGACTTTTTGATGATCTGGAATTCTGAGTTCATTTTTGCCTAAATTTTTCGTAGACGTACGTTAAGACCTTAGCTTTGGATCTAGTTGGCCCTCACGGCCAAAACGTTCCATTTTGTAGGTCAAACGAGCCCTAGAGAAGGTAAACTCCCCATTTTGCCGATTTTCGTGTGCTATAGTCCATGGACTTTTTGGTGATCTGGAATTCCGACCTCATTTTTGCCAAAAATTTTTGTGAACGTCCGTTAAGACCTTAGCTATGGAGCCAGTTGACCCTCACAGCCAAAATGTCCCATTTTCAAGGTCAAACGAACCCTGGAGCCGATAAACCCCCCATTTTGCCAATTTTCGTGTGCTATAGCCCATAGACTTTTTGGTGATTTGGAATTCCGATCTCATTTTTGCCAATATTTTTCGTGGGGGTCCGCTAAGACCTTAACTATGGAGACAGTTAGCCCTCATGGCTAAAATGTCCCATTTTCAACGTCAAATGGGCCCCGAATCAGGTAAACCCACCATTTTGCCAATTTTCGTGTGCTATAGTCCTTGGACTTTTTGGTGATCTGGAATTCCAAGCTCATTTTTATAAAAAAATTTCGTGGTCGTCCATTAAAACCTTAGTTATGGACTCAGTTAACCCTCACGGCCAAAACATCCCATTTTCAAGTTCAAATGAACCTCGGAGCAGGTAAACGCACCATTTTGCCGATTTTCGTGTGTTATAGTGCATGGAATTTTTGGTGATTTGGATTCCGAGCTCAATTTTGTCGAAATTTTTCGTAGATGTCCGTTAAGACCTTAGTTATAGAGCCAGTTTTCCATCACAGTAAAAACGTCCCATTTTCAAAGTCAAACAATCCCCGGATCAGGTAAACCCCACATTTTGCCGATTTTCGTGTGCTATAGTTCATTGACTTTTTGGTGATCTGGAATTCCGAGATCATTTTAGCCGAAAGTTATCGTGGACATACGTTAAGACCTTAGCTATGGATCCAATTGGCCCTCAAGGCCAAAACGTCCCATTTTCAAGGTCAAACAGACCCCGAATCAGGTAAACCCCGTATTTTGCCAATTTTCGTGTGCTATATTCTATGGACATTTTGGTGATCTGGAATTCCAAACTCATTTTTGCCGATTTTTTTTTGTGGACGTCCGTTAAGACCATAGCTATGGAGCTAGTTGGCCCTCACGGCCAAAACATCCCATTTTGAAGGTCAAACGAGTACCAGCGTAGGTAAACCCTAGATTTTGCCAATTTTCGTGTACTATAGTCCATGGACTTTTAAGTGATCTATAATTCTGAGCTTATTTTTGACGAAATTTTTCATGGACGTCCGTTATGAGCTTAGCTATGGAGCCAGGTAGCCCTCACGGCCAAAACGTCCCATTTTGAAGGTCAAACGAGCCCTAGAGCAGGTAAACCCCCCATTTTGCCGATTTTCATGTGCTATAGTCCTTGGACTTTTTGGTGATCTAGAATTTCAACATCATTTTTGCCAAAATTATTCATGGACATCCGTTGAGACCTTAGCTATGGAGCCAGATGGCCCTCACGGCCAAAACGTCCCATTTTGAAGGTCAAACGATTCCCAGAGCATGTAAACCCCCCATTTTGCCGATTTTCGTGTGCTATAGTCCATGGACTTTTTGGTTATCTGTAATTCCGACCTCATTTTTGCCAAAGTTTTTCATGGACGTCCATTAGGACCTTAGCTATGGAGACAGTTAGCCCTCACGGCCAAAACGTCCCATTTTCAAGGTCAAACGGACCACGGATCAAGTAAAACCCTATTTTACCGATTTTCGTGTGCTATAGTCCATGGATTTTTTGGTGATCTGGAATTCCGAGTGCATTTTTGCTGAAATTTTTTGTGGACGTCCGTTAAGGACTTAGCTTTGGAGCCAGTTGGACCTCACGGCTAAAACAGCCCATTGTCAAGGTCAAACGAGCCCCGGAGCAGGTAAACCCCCTATTTTGCCAATTTTCATGTTCTATAGTTCACCATCTTTTTTATTGATCTGGAATTTCGACCTCTTTTTTGCCGAAATATTTCATGGACGCATGTTAAGACCTTAGCTATGGAGCCAATTGGCCCTCATGTCCAAAACGGTCCATTTTCAAGGTCAAACGAGCCCCGGAGCAGATACATCCCCCATTTTGCCGATTTTCGTGTGTTATAGTTCACCATCTTATTTGGTGATCTGGAATTCCGACCTCATTTTTGCAGAAATTTTTCATGGACGTCTGTTAAGACCTTAGCTATGGAGACAGTTAGCCCTCACGGCCAAAAAGGCCTATTCTCAAGGTGAAAGGTGTCCCGGAGCAGGTAAACCCCCCATTTTGCCTATTTTTGCGTATTATAGTTCATGGATTTTTTGGTGATCAGGATTCCGACCTCATTTTTGCCAAAATTTTTAATGGTCGTCCGTTAAGACCTTAGATATGGAGCCAATTGGCCCTCACGGACAAAACGGCCCATTTTCAAGGCCAAACAATCCCCGGAGCATGTAAACCCCACATTTTGCCGATTTTCGTGTGCTATAATCCATAGATTTTTTGGTGATCTAGAATTCTAACCTCATTTTTGCCAAAATTTTACATGGACGTCTATTAAGACCTTAGCTATGGAAGCAATTGGCCCTCACGGCCAAATTGGCCCATTTTGAAGGTCAAACGAGCCCCAGAGCTAGTAAACTCCCCATTTTGCCGATTTTGTGTGATATAAATCACCATCTTTTTTGGTGATCCAGAATTACGACCTCTCTTTTGCCGAAATTTTTCATGGACGTCCGTTTATACCTTAGCTTAGGAGCCAGTTGGCCCTCACGGCCTAAAGGGCCCATTTTCAAGGTCAAACGAGCCCTGGAGCAGGTGAACCCTCTATTTTGCTGATTTTCGTGTGCTATAGTCCATGGATTTTTTGGTGTTCCGGAATTCCGACCTCATTTTTTCCAAAATTTTTCATGGACGTCCGTTAAGACCTTACCTATGGAACCAGTTTGCCCACACGGCAAAAAGGGCCCATTTTAAAGGTCAAACGATCCCCAGAGAAGATAAATCCCTCATTTTACTGATTTTCGTGAGCTATAGTCCACCATCATTTTTGGTGATCCAATTTTCCAACCTCATTTTTGCCGAAATTTTTCATGGACGTCTGTTAAGACCTTAGCTATGGAGCCAGTTGGCCCTCACGGCCAAAACGGTCCATTTACAAGGTCAAACGAGCCTCGGAGCAGGTAAACCCTATATTTTGCTGA
This sequence comes from Solanum acaule, assembly GCA_036250505.1. Taxonomy (NCBI): domain Eukaryota; kingdom Viridiplantae; phylum Streptophyta; class Magnoliopsida; order Solanales; family Solanaceae; genus Solanum; species Solanum acaule. Next base: position 5,185 of record JAJOOR010022540.1, on the reverse strand, counting down.
TTTTCGTGTGCTATAGTTCACCATCTTTATTGGTGATCCGTAATTCCAAACTCATTTTTGCCGAAATTTTTCATGGACGTCCGTTAAGACCTTAGCTATGGAACCAATTGGCCCTCACGGCCAAAAAGGCCCATTTTCAAGGTCAAACGAGCTTCGGATCAGGTAAATCCCCTATTTTGCCGATTTTCGTGTGCTATAGTCCAGGGATTTTTGGAGATCCTGAATTTTGATCTCATTTTTGACAAAAAATTTCATGGATGTTCTTTAAGACAATAGCTAGGGAGCCAGTTGTCCCTCACGTACAAAACGACTCATTTTCAAGGTCAAACGATCACCGGAGCAGGTAAACCCCTCATTTTACCGATTTTCGTGTACTATAGTCCATGGATTTTTTGATGATCCAGAATTTCGACCGCAATTTTGACAAAAAATTTCATGGACGTCCGTTAAGACCTTAGTTATGGGGGCAGTTGGCCCTCACGAACAAAACGGCCCACTTTTAAGGTCAAATGATCCCCAGAGCAAGTAAACCCTCTATTTTGGCGATATTCGTGTGCTATAGTCCATTGATATTTTGGTGATCCGAAATTCCGACCGCATTTTTCCCAAACTTTTTCATGGACATCCCTTAAGACCTTAGCTAAGGAGCCAGTTTGCCTTCACGGACAAAATGGCCCATTGTCAAGGTAAAACGATCCCCGGAGCAGGTAAACCCCCCATTTTGCCAATTTTCGTGTACTATAGTTCACCATCTTTTTTGGTGATCCAAAATTCCGACATTATTTTTGCCAAAAAGTTTCATGGACGTCTGTTAAGACCTTAGCTATGGAGCCACTTGGCCCTCACAGCCAAAAGGGCCCAATTTCAAGGTGAAACGTGTCCCAGAGCAGGTAAAACCCCCAATTTGCCGATTTTCGTGTGCTATAGTTAACCATCTTTTTTGGTGATCTGGAATTCCGACCTCATTTTTGCCCAAATTTTTCATGTATGTCCGTTAAGACCTTAGCTATAGAGTCATTTATCCCTCATGTCCAAAACGGCCCATTTTCATGGTAAAACGAGCCCTGGAGTAGTTAAGCACTCAATTTTGCCGATTTTCGTGTGTTATAGTTCACCATCTTTTTTGATGATTCGAAATACCGAACTCATTTCTGGCAAAAATTTTCATGTACGTCTCTTAAGACCTTAGCTATGGAGCCAGTTAGCCCTCACGGCCAAAATGGCCCATTTTCAAGGTCAAACAATCCCCGGAGCAGTTCAACCCCCCATTTTGCCAATTTTCGCGTACTATAGTATATGGATTTTTGTTGATCCAGAATTTTGACCTAATTTTTGCCAAAATTTTTCATAGACGTCCGTTAATACCTTAGCTATGGAGCGAAATGGCCCTCACGGACATAACGGCCCATTTTTAATATCAAACAAACCCCGAAGCATATAAACCCCCCATTTTGCTGATTTTCGTGTGCTATAGTCCACCATCTCTTTTGGTGATCCAAAATTCCAACCTCATTTTTAACGAAATTTTTCATAGACGTCTGTTAAGACCTTAGCTATGGAGGCAGTTGGCCCTCACAGCCAAAACAGCCCATTTACAAGGTCAAACGACCCTCGGAGCAGGTAAACCCTCTATTTTGCTGATTTTCGTGTGCTATAGTCCATGGATTTTTTGGTGATCCGGAATTTTAATCTCATTTTTGCTAAATTTTTTAATGGACTTCAGATAAGACCTTAGCTATGGAGCCAGTTGGCCCTCACGGCTAAAACTCCCCATTGTCAAGGTCAAACAAGCCCTGGAGCAGGTAAACCCCCTATTTTGCCAATTTTCATGTGTTATAGTTCACCATCTTTTTTGTTGATCCAAAATTTCGACCTCATGTTTGCCGAAATATTTCATGGACGTATGTTAAGACCTTAGCTATGGAGCCAATTGGCCGTCACGTCCAAAACGGCCCATTTTCAAGGTCAAATGATCCCCGGAGCAGATACACCCCTCATTTTGCCGATTTTCGTGTGTTATAGTTCACCATCTTATTTGGTGATCTGAAATTCCGACCTCATTTTTGTAAAAAAATTTCATGGACGTCTGTTAAAACCTTAGCTATGGAGACAGTTTGCCCTCACGGCCAAAAAGGCCCATTCTCAAGGTGAAAGGTGTCCCGGTGCAGGTAAACCCCCCATTTTGCCTATTTTCGCGTACTATTGTTCATGGATTTTTTGGTGATCAGGATTCCGACCTCATTTTTTCCAAAAAATTTAAAGGTCGTCCGTTAAGACCTTAGATATGGAGCCAATTGTCCCTCACGGACAAAACGGCCCATTTTCAAGGTCAGACAATCCCCGGAGCATGTAAACCCCCCATTTAGCCGATTTTCGTGGCTATAGTTCACCATCTTTTTCGTGATTGTGAATTCTAACCTCATTTTTGCCGAAATTTTTCATGGACTTCCGTTAATACCTTAGCTATGGAGCTAGTTGGTCCTCACGGCCAAAACGTCCCATTTTCAAGGTTAAACGAGCCTCGAAACAGGTAAACCCCCCATTTTTCCAATTTTCGTGTGCTATAGTCCATGGATTTTTTGGTGATCCAGAATTTCAAACTAATTTTTGCCGAATTTTTCAAGGACGTCAGTTAAGACCTTAGCTATGGAGCCAGTTAGCCCTCACGACTAAAATGATCTATTTTCAAGGTAAAACGAGCCCCGGATCAGGTAAACCTCCCATTTTGCTGATTTTCGTGTGCTATAGTTCACCATCTTTTTTGGTGATTAGGATTCTGACCTCATATTTCTCGAAAGTATTAATAGTCGTCCGTTAAGAACTTAACTATGGATGCAGTTTGCCCTCATGGCCAAAACGGCCTATTTTCTAGGTCAAACGAGCCCCGAACCAGGTAAACCTCTCATTTTACCAATTTTCGTGTGCTATGGATTTTTCGACCTCATTTTTGCCAAAATTTTACATTGACGTCTATTAAGACCTTAGTTATGGAAGCAGTTGGCCCTCACGGCCAAATCGGCCCATTTTGAAGGTCAAACGATCCCCGAAGCTAGTAAACTTCCCATTTTGCCAATTTTTGTGTGATATAAATCACTATCTTTTTTTGGTGATCCGGAATTACGACCTCATTTTTGCCAGAATTTTTCATGGACGTCCGTTTATACCTTAGCAAAGAAGCCAGTTGGCCCTCACGGCCTAAACGGCCCATTTTCAAGGTCAAACGAGCCCTGGAGGAGGAGAACCCCCCATTTTGTTAATTTTCGTGTGCTATAGTTCATGGATTTTTTGGTGTTCCAGAATTCTGACCTCATTTTTCCCAAAAATTTTCATGGACGTCCGTTAAGATCTTACCTATGGAACTAGTTTACCCACACGGCAAAAAGGCCATTTTAAAGGTCAAACGAATCCCGGAGCAGATAAACCCCCCATTTTGCTGATTTTCGTGTGCTATAGTCCACCATCTTTTTTGGTGATCCAAAATTCCAACCTCATTTTTGCTGAAATTTTTCATAGACGTCTGTTAAGACCTTAGCTATGGAGGCAGTTGGCCCTCACGGCCAAAACGGCCAATATACAAGGTCAAACGACCCTCGGAGCAGGTAAACCCTCTATTTTGCTGATTTTCGTGTGCTATAGTCCATGGATTTTTTGGTGATCCGGAAATCTAATCTCATTTTTGCCAAATTTTTTAATGGACTTCAGATAAGACCTTAGCTATGGAGCCAGTTGGCCCTCACGGCTAAAACGGCCCATTGTCAAGGTCAAATGAGCCTCAGAGTAGGTAAACCCCCTATTTTGCCAATTTTCATGTGCTATAGTTCACCATCTTTTTTGGTGATCCAGAATTCCGACCTCATTTTTGCCAAAATATTTCATGAACGTATGTTAAGACCTTAGCTATGGAGTCAATTGGCCCTCACGACCAAAACGGCCCATTTTCAAGGTCAAACAATCCCCGGAGCAGATACACCCCATTTTGCCGATTTTTGTGTGTTATAGATCACCATCTTATTTGGTGATCTGAAATTCCGACCTCATTTTTGCAGAAATTTTTCATGGATGTCTGTTAAGACCTTAGCTATGGAGACAGTTAGCCCTCACGGCCAATTTTTGTGTGCTATAGTCAATGGATTTTTTGGTGATCCGGAATTCTGACCACGTCTTTGCCGAAATTTTTTTTGGACGTCCGCTAAGACCTTAACTATGGAGCCAGTTGGCCCTCAAGGCTAAAACGGCCCATTTTGAAGGTCAAACAAGCCCTGAAGCAGGTGAACCCACCATTTTGCTGATTTTCGTGTGCTATAGTCCATGGATTTTTTGGTGTTCCAGAAATCCAACCTCATATTTGCAAAAAAGATTTCAAGGACGTTCGTTAAGACCTTTAATATGGAGCCAGTTGGCCCTTATGGCCAAAAGGGCCCATTTTCAAGGTCAAACGAACCCCGGGGAAGGTATACCCCCCATTTTGCCGATTTTCGTGTGCTGTAGTCCATGGATTTTTTGGTGATCCGGAATTCCCACCTTAATTTTGCCAAAAAATTTCATGGACATCCGTTAAAACCTTAGTTATGGAGCCAGTTGGCTTTCGTGGCCATAACGGCCTATTTTCAAGGTCAAACGAACCCCGGATCAGATAAACCCTCAATTTTGCCAATTTTCGTGTGATATAGTTCACCATCTTTTTTGGTATTACGGAATTCCGACCTCATTTTTGCTGAAATTTTTCATGGACATCCGTTAAGACTTTAGCTATGGAGCCAGTTGGCACTCACAACCAGAATGGCCCATTTTCAAGGTCATACGAGACCCGGAGTAGGTAAACCCTTCATTTTGCCGACTTTCGTGTGTTATAGTCCATGGATTTTATGGTAATCCAGAATTCCGACCTCATTTTTGCCGAAATTTTTCATGGACGTCTGTTAAGATCTTAGTTATTGAGCCAGTTGGCCCTCACGGCCAATACAGCCCATTTTCAACGTCAAACGATCCCCGAAGCACGTAAACCTCACATTTTTCCAATTTTCATGTGATATAGTTCACCATATTTTTTGGTGATCCGAAATTCCGACCTCATTTTAACCAAAAAATTTCATGGACGTCCGTTAAGACCTTAGCAATGGAGCCAATTGGCCCTCACGGCCAAAATGGCCTATTTTCCAAGATAAACGATCCCTGGAGCAGGTAA
>JAJOOR010022539.1:0-24708 GCA_036250505.1 Solanum acaule | reverse complement strand
CCCCCCCCCCCCCCCCCCAATTGTTAATTGACACTTTTGTGTCACCCCTTAGATTTAATATGCTTATATTCGATAATGTTTTCAGCTATGACTAATTAGAACTTAATTTTATTTTTCTACTAATTCTCAAAACCACTCCCTGTGGAAACGATCCCAACCCTTGGTTGGGTTATTATACTATTGTACGATTGTAGACACTTGCATTCGAAGTTGTGTCTTGATTACACAAACATCAAAATGGCGCCGCTGCCGGGGAGTGGTGTTACGTGAAAATTTGTAGTTTATTAAAATTATTTGTCTTCTTAGTTATAATTTACTTACTTTGTTTGTAGTTTTATTTTCTTGTCTGTATTAAAGCAGAGGAAGTGAGTATGGAGAGCAACACTCGGGAGCTAATGGAGTTTCCTCCATTAGTGGTAATGATATTCCGGAAGGGTATCCTCACCTTCAAGCAATTGGAAGGTGAACGGATCCACAAGTCATGGGCAATTTTTAATGAACTAATCACTCAATGCCCAACTCATGACATTCCTGACATAATCCTCCTTGACTGTTTCTACAAAAGTCTTAGTCCCGAAAACAAGAGGTTGGTCGACCAACTCATTCTGGGAGGCATTGCAAAACAACCATATGTGATAGCAGCTCAATTGCTTAATCAAATAGCGAAAAGAAACCAAGTAGAAAATGACTTCATGTTGGCCACCCTAATGACTCAGATGGATGAGTTTTCCAAAAAGATGGTGAAAATCGAAGTCCAGTGTATGAGGAAGGATAAATACATCTCTCCTCATAAGCGAAGAAGTCTCAAGGACAATGAGGTTAAATGCCTTGAGGGAATGCTCTCAATCATTCTCCACAAGATGACTGAGCAAGATAGAGGGCTGGAAGGAATGAAGGAAGATATTAAATGAAGGAAGTGGATTATTTCGTCTCATTCTAGAGTTGCCCAGCTGCTCGAGAACCTCATTTGTCATGCATTACCTGATCTCCAATCTCAATAAAATAGTGGGTTGCCTAGTGATACTGTGGCTGACCCCAAAAATGGAGTTTGAGTGCTAACTTACGTCATGCCACGACGTTAACTAAGGCACTGCTTGGGAGGCAACACACGGTTTTAATTGCCTTTATTTATGTTCTAGCAAAATAATGGTGTGTTGTTTGTACAGGTTGAAGTGTGGAAGGTGTTCCAAAAAGTGCAGGGTGGCGAGCAACAAGCCCACTCGGTAAATCACATAGGATGTCAGAGTGTCTGACCTAATCTGTTGTTTGACTCAAGACATTCAAATCAGAGTCTATAAAACTCGGTGAGCTCAAGAAATTATTGGCAATTCGCTGATCCTATCGGCGACCCCGACGTGGACCGTCAATTAGACACCACATTAACTGGAGGTCCTGTAAAACATGGCGATGTAAATGACTACTCAGTAAAATGCCGAGATGTTCGGTGATCCTGACTAATGTCGCCGAATAGGTAAGAACTTGCTTGGTTTTTGAGCCACTGGTTTAAAAATTCTAATTCATTCACTTTCCCTCACTTGTTATCTTTCCAAACTCAGACCTGCACTCTAGTCTCTATATTTTTTGCATTGTTCGGTTATCATTGATCACATCTCCATCGATCTTACAATATCCTTCTCTAAAAATTCAATCGTACTCATTACTAAACTCAAAAACAAAAAACAAGCACTTATCATCACGCTCAAGCGATTGTCTGCACAATCCTTTCTCAAGTCCTTTTCAATAGTTTTTAACCCATCTGATGGACCCATGAGACTATTACCATAGCCACAACAAAAAAAATGAAAGCACGCGTCTCTGAACTCAAGTATCTACCCCTCTGAAGATACCTATTTAGCCTTAAGAATCAATAAAATATTCTTGCTCTCGTCTCTCTTTAAAGGCTGTACTACATCCCACTATTTTGTTTCATTATAAATCTAGCTCTTTAAAATTTTGTTCGAGTTGTGTCCCTCCATCTCTCAAAAGTTTCCATAAAACCTTTCTACTCACAAAATATTTGAAAACCACAACCTTAGATACTCGCAGGTCGTAATTACTACACGAGAATTCGTTTAACCAATAATCTTATTATATAGTTGCATCCCATCACAATCCATCGCGAAATCTTATTACCATTACGCTCAGTCAGACCTGACTATCACTAAGAAGTCAACCTTGTCATCAACATGACTCCTAAAACTTAGGTATAATCATCAAATTTAAAGGACTAACCCAATCTTGGTACACACTCTCTTACTAAAATCGTCAATTTCCTTCACCCAAGTATACTCAATGGAACTTTCTTTATCCATAAGCTTGTCATTCTGGTATTAATCCACTCCCTTATGGATTAAGATAAAATCATCAGTCCTCATACTACCCTCCTTCTTCTTAACAAACAGGACAGGAGCACCCCGCTTGGAAACACTAGGACGGATGAACCCTTTATCAAGAAGCTCTTACATTTGAGCCTTATGCTCTCTTAATTCTGCTGGAGCCATACAATACGGAGGGATGGAAATGGGACAAGTGTCAGTTTCCAAGTCAATACAGAAATCTATATCTCTATATGGAGGCATACCAAGCAAATCCGTAGGAAACACTTCCTTAAGACTCAGACACCATAGGAACAGACTCAATAGAGGGAGACTCAACCTCAATATCCCAAACATGAGCCAAATAAGCCAAACAACTCTGCCCAACCAGTTCTAACCCTAATGGAGGATATGACCTTAGCTAGCTTAGGATTGTTCACCCCTTCCCACTCTAATCTTTCCCTATCGGGGATCTCTAGAGTTACCGACTTAGTATTACAATTAAGCCCGGTATAATAAGAGGGCAACCAAGTCATGCTTAAGATTATATGAAGTCAGTCATATCTAGCATAACCAAATGAACCCGAATCTGAAAATCCATAACCACAAAAGGACAACACAATACACATGGGTGACTATGACTGACTCTTCAACTGGGGTGGAAACGTGGATGGGGGCATCAAGTATATCACAAACCACATCAAATCCCTAGGTAATTGAACTGACACATACGAATACGTAGAACCTGGATCAAACAAAACAATAGCCATCTAGGCAAGACAAGAGTCGCTCTTGTGACCACTGCATCAAATCCTTAAACTCGATCTTACCCGAAAAAACATAAAACTGAGCCTTATCCTCTTGATAGGCAACCTCATTGCCTGGTTGCACTACTCCTCTACTTGCATTACCATTTCCCCAGCCTCTACATCCTCGCAGATTTCCTCCTCATATGCCCAGGAGCTCCACAATTTTAACACACCTTAGAACTTATATTCGATTGTTGAACACTGAATTAAATCGCGGGGGTTAATTTGGGTATGATTTGGCGTCCATATTTGTGACTAGAGGAAAGCAGGGGAGACAGGGTTGAGATTTTGTCTTGCGTTGTCCCGCTCTGGTGGGAGAAATCCCGCACTGGCGAGATTATCCTGCCCTAGCGGCTCCAACGGAAATAGAACCCCTGCCAACAATTTTTGGGTTCCTCTCTATTCCATATTTCCCCTAGATTTCCCGGCTATAACTAGGCATTTAAGAAAATCCCTTTAGCTAGGACAATCATTGTCTAGCCCCCTAGTCAACCCAACGAAGTACGCACTTTAGAATCCTTTTACATCATATCAACACAACCACACACATATCCCCAGGATACACCTGGACCCTCATATGGTTATCAGTTGGTCGCAACACACGTCCATATTTCTCGCTTATGAACTACATCGTAATTTATCTAGACCCTTGAACGTAATCTCGTGATGACATTCATTTCTCAACAAATTTCATGACACTCAAGCAGTTATAACTTGCAGACAAGTCCAAATTCTTAATTAGTTCGTTCCATAAATAACCATTACTTATAATATATGCCTCATATGGCCCCTAAGGCCAGATACCAAATGGAACCTTCTCAGTTCCAATTAACTTAGTTGTGTCCCTTCAGCCGAGACTACGACATCTAGTTCACTTCGTTGAGATACCAATTGGACTCAACCTATACCACAAGCGACAATAGTAGCTAGTGAGCCCCACAAAACTGTTACTTTCAATCGTAGAACTTGGTCGAACCTAATTCTTAACCGCCTCAATCTTTAACTGATGGTAACCAAACCTTGAATCAATTTTAGAGAACACCGATGTGCCTTGGAATTGGTCAAAAAGGTCATCTATCTGAGGCAATGGATACTTGTTTTGTATGGTGACCCTATTCAATTGTCAATAGTCTGTACACATCCTCTCTTGCTAGTGATAGTGTTAGCACTATTGTTGCTCTGGCTCATACCGTAGAGTGAAGGAGGAATGATACCAATTTATATCACCCAGATACCAATTGTATTCAAGTCATAGCATGAAGGAGTAGAAAGAAGTGAGTTTTTCCTAAAGTCCTATAGCTTCTCGAAGAAAAGTACATACGTCATCATACCATTCCGCAAGACTCTACTAGAATCATTTTGGTACAATGAGATCAACGAACCTAGGGCTCTGATACTAATTTTGTCACGACCTAGACCATCGTGATTGGCACCCACACAAACCCTCCGGTGGGAGAACCATTACTACAACCCAAACTAACAAATCTTATGAAAACTAAGCAATTTAAATATATGGAAGCGGGTTTAAATGACTATAAAAAAGGAGTCCCCATAAACTCCAAGGTTTAGACAAACAACTGACCAAACTAATGCAGAGGAACAACCCCTAGAGCCAGAAAGTCATTGTACCAAAACTCTACTAACGACAAGTCTAAGAACAAGGGGTACAACCCCGAAACTAAACAACACCTTAAACAAATAATCTGAGTGTGAAAATAGTGGACTTAAACAAGAGCGATCCATGGCAGCCTAAAAGAACTGGCTCACCCTTGAATCCAATCACGCTCAATAGTCACTTAGTTGAGGTCTATCAATAACCGCCAGAAGATGCCCTGTACTCAACAAAGAACAAGCAAGTGCAGTATCAGTATAGAACAACAGTGTACTGGTAGGATCACTAGGCTATCCCAATAAGTGAAACTCATGCAAGTAACCACAACAATATAAAATAAGCATATACCGAACATATACAATATTAGTCACCTTTTCAATATCAATGTAGCATCCCATATTCTCAATAATACACATTGGTCATCATTTTAGAGCAACATACGATCTTCTAATATCAATTATCATTAGATATGAACGTAACCATCACAAGTAGATAAACAACACATTTCAATGGTCCTCTCATGGAACCCAATTCAATGGTCCACTCATGGAACCCACACCCAAATTGTTAGCAAACCGGAACGTGGTACCCGATCCAAGGTTTATGCCGAAACATAGCAACTGATCCCATGTTTATGCCGAAACGTGGAAATCGATCCTATATTACTATCGGAACGCGGCAACCGATCCTAGTTAGTGTGTTGGATCGTGACACCCGCCCATTCAACAAACAACAATCACAATCACAATGTATATTCTCACAATCATACAACAAGAGGTGATTAATGGCATAAAATTATTCAATTATCCTCATTTACGATTAGGGTGATCAATAATGCAACATTCACATACATACATGCATTATAATGAAGCAATTACAAACATATATCACACCAACATGAAATGACAACCATCACCTACCGCAAATCCAAGCTTGAATCCCCTAAGGCACCTGAATCTTCCCTTTCCGGATTCGTCCCACTGGTTCATGGTCTAAAAACATACAATTAACGCAAGGATCAGTAAACGAGACATAATTACTCAGATTATAATCAATAATATTAATCTTAGGTCAAACCCTTTATCCTCATACCCAGATTAGGGTTTCTTCCACCATAAATGACAGATCCAAACCCTCCCCCATTGATAATTACCCACGAATTTACATTCTACGGATAAAAAAAAAGATTCAGGGAGTTAAAACCTTACCTTTAGCCTCAAGAATGGTGGAAAACGGTCAAGAAAGCACCTGGGGTTGTTCCTTATTTCTCAAAGTGCAGAATAAAGACGTTTTGGTTTTAATTTACAACTTTAAGTTGCGTCGAACCCGACACAACGGTCTTTACCCTGCTGCAGTGGCCCCGCCCTGGCGGTAGAAATCCCACCCCAGTGGCTTGCACGTAACGAGTGAGCTATTTTAATAATTCCAAGACCCTCATTTCATAACTCACCTTTAACCAACAATGTTTAGAAAAATACCGTTCACGCTAAGATCGATTCCAGGAGTTCTACTCACCCGAATTGAATTCCGTAAAGTCGTACGGATTTCTTAACATCTTAGCTATCTACTCATGTGATCCAAATCATAATTAGATCAACCAATTGCTAATAGATTTTCCTAGACCTTTCTGACTCTGATTTCATCCAAATCTGGATTAGGCTAGGAAATCCCAAGTTACTACCAAAATATTTTCTTACCTCAATTCTTTCCCCATTGTCTTTTCTCTAATGATGGAATCAGGTCGTTACAAATTTGGAGGAAGACATTATACAGTTAAACTCTATGGCACGACTTAGAGAATAAAGAAGTGAGATTTCCTAATCATCTAATAGCTTCCCATTCATAAATGTGGCGCACTTCATACTTATGAGCAAGACTCTACTAGACGTGGTTTTGAGACAATCCTAGAACCATTCTAAACCTTGTGCTCTAATTACCAAGTTTGTCAGGACACAGGGGTACACCCTAGATGTAGCATGGAGTACCATACCTCAAGAGGAATCATACAAGACAGTTAAAATATCATACCATAAAGCAATAGAAATGAAATGGAAATTTTAAAACTTTTTCCATACAATTGAAGTCTTTTATAAAAGCAAGCGGATATCTATAATACTTTGTCTCAAACTATCTAAAACAACTTGGATAAATCTTTGGGACGCAACCCATACAAAAGTCTAAAACTTAAAAGAAAGACATAAAAGAAAGGTGATCAAATCCTTGGTGTTATGAGGACACAACAAATCTTCAACTCCTTGCTCTACTAGAAACCTAGCCACAGGAATGGTACTCAATATTGCCGGAACCTACATTTGATAAGAATGTAGGCAAGAATATGTGTTCGTACAACATGTACTAAATATGATAGCTAGCATAACATCATAAGAGCATAACAACATAGGTATAGACATAATATCCAATATAGACATAATTTAAGCATTAGTCAACATAAGGCATAATACATGAACATAGGAAGTACAACATATTCATAACCATAGTAAACCCCTAGATCTTAATAACATAAGACAACTACATCTTAGGTAACCTCAAAACATACTTGTGCAATGCATAAATAAGATCCCATAATCTCCTCCATACTTATTACCACTTTTAGGCAATCGTAATCATAGAAAATGGAACCTTCACCTTTAGTCAAACATATTAAGGTAGGCAACTATAGCAACAATCCAAGCTAAGCATACAACATATAAGAAAAGACTTCATAAGTAATTTCAAGTCATACTTGTGGAATGCATGGATAAGACCCCATAATCTCACCCATACTAAGTACCACTTTAGGTCATCCTGCATATTGATCATCTCTTTGATCTCACATTTAGCTCATCTTTTATAAATAAGGGTAATCACCTCAAGTCATACATATTATGGAAGGCCTTTCAAGCTACAATCCATAAAATTCAATGTTCATGACATAATACATATTAAGGAATCACATGTATTCATCTCCATGTTCATTTTAAGGAATCATAGATATTCGCCTCCATGTTCATTTTAAGAAATCATAGGTATTTGCCTCCATGTTCATCATAATATGATATCGGTATTCACCTCCCTATCACTTTAAAGGCTAATGGTTATTCACCTCTTGCCTTGCTATAGAAGTCATATATTAAGGGTAGTCACCACACACTCCTCATATCATGACATGGGTAATCACCTCATATTTATCTAACTTGGAACAAGGGAATTAACCTCACATTCCTCTCATACAAAGGTCTTTGGGGAATCACCACAAGCCTCATCACATTTCATAGTCCTTGGACTTAGATTCATTTTAGGTGAGCAACCCTTTCAACCTAGAATCATTTTATGTGAGAGAACCTTTAATATCATATCATATTCATGCATAAGTGTGTATACGAGAATATCCTTTCAACAACACAACAACATATCATAATCATAGACACTTCACTCTCAAAGTGTTCATAAAGCATATACTAAACTTCATAAAACATGCATAATATCATGTCTTCCCCTTTCAAGGATTAAAGCTCATATTGAATCAACTTATCTAGAATGACTACATTAGACATGGATACCAACATAACTCATGTGATTCTATCACTTCATACATTCAATCATTCATAAGGTAGATTAGGTGGGTAAGGTCCTTCCACAATAATTCTAGCTAGTATTCTACCATTATCATATAAGCTTCACTCTTAGGGATTTAACATACATAATTCATCATATTGGCTTTACTTTCAAAACCCTAGTAATCAACATTCATGACTACAAGCCTTACTCTCAAATCTTTACTTCTTACAATCATCATAAACACCTAGATCACAAGGCATTCTAGTCACATGCTTCATTCTTAAGCAATTCTAGGGATATATCATCGTAAAGGCTAAATCTCCAGCCTTACTAATCATGATCTATCATATATACATTATTCTAATTCAATTAATGTCTACATGCTTTTATTCTTGAACAACTATTATACATATCACTAATTCTAGATGATCATCTATGAATCCTCGATTTCCCTTCACAAGGCATAAACCCACATTACTTCAATTTCATCAATTAGACTAGGGTTAACAATGGAAAACATGTAATATCATCATAATAAGATGATTCAATACTAATTCAATCATAAACAATCAATATCCACTCAATTGGATCTATAATCATCTTAACCCATAATATTGAAAGGAACGCTAGCTTGAATTGAGGATTTCATCGTCACAATTGGGGGAACTCTAGGGGACTCCATGGATGAATAACGTATAATACCTTGATTATAAAGTCTTACAAAGCTTGCAACAATGGAGTCTTGACTTGACCTAGCTTGATTTTCTTCTTCTTCGTCTTCACTTTCTAGAGAGAGGATTTTTTAGAGGGAATTGGGTACTTCTTGGTGAGTTGAAATAATGACTAGGATCAATGAATTTAGGGGTTGAAAGGCTTTATATAGGTGGTGTAAGTAAGATTAAAATGACACCACTTAACATACAATTAACTACGGAATGTTCCATAAAGCCCTCACTTAATCACTTGAAGCCAACATTCTGCCTCACCCATGAGACCATGCCCACGAGCCGTGGGTGTACCGACGGGGCGTGCTAGGCAAACATGGATGGTGGTCTGACGCACTGATTTTGGGATCCTGACGCATGACCCCTCACCCATGGGGCATGGACCCCCCTACGGGGCGTGGATCCCTTCGTGGGTCTACTATTTTTGGGCAGATTCTGGGGTCCTTGTCGAGGACCCTTGGTTGGTCCTTGGGAAGTTGTACATTGACGTCTACCCCAAAACCCTTCAATCTAAGTATAGGGAGTAATACCTATGACTCTAACCCTCACGTCAAGCTCTAGTTTAGCCTACTTGTTTCTAGGGTGTTACAATTACGCAACAACCTTTTGAGATAGTGTCAGCTCTCCTTGATGAAATGGCGAAGATAAACTGAGCTTGGTATACTTGGGAGAATCAAGTCTCTCCTTTGACTTTTAGGATGACCAAAGAATAAATAGAAAAAAATCAAGAACGGGACCAAAACATGGTCAAAATGATGACCCAATTGGATATTTTTTCAAAACATGTAATGGGTAGTGGTTCAAGGACCATGAATGCAGTTGGAGTTGGCAGAGTGAATCTCAATGATGCACAATTTGAAGCATCGTACAATGAGGAGGTACACTTCCTAGAAAATCAGGGAGGAGGATTTTGCCAAAATTATCCAAGGCCTAGTGGAAACCAAGGATGGAATAGAGACCGTGATGAAGGTTGGAAGGATCCTAATAGGGAGTGGTGTGACCGTGGTACAAACTGGAGGGAGCATGATGGTGACAAAGAGAGATACATTCCCCCTCATGAGTTTCAAAATCCAAAATAGCAAAGGGCTGACCCGGATAAATTTAGCACTGAAAATATGCTTGCACACATTGTCAATAAAGTGGAAGGGTCAGATAAGGTGTTTAAAGATATGAAAGAGGATGTCTCCACTCTAAAACATACCGTTACATCTCACTCGGTGTCCATTAAAAGGCTGGAAATGCAAATGGGACAAATCTTATCTCATTTGAACCCAAGGCCAAAAGGGGTTCTACCAAGTGATACCTTGACTAAATTGAAAAATGAACCTTGAAAGCGTATCCATGTCTTGCCATGACATTAAATAAGGTGCTTCTTGGGAGTCAACCCAATTGTTTAATCTTTTCTTATTGTTATTTGAATAACGGGTGTTCAATTTGTGGTTGAAAAGTTAAAATTTTGGGAAAAGTAGTGAGTAGGCGAGCCCATGACCAAGTCGGTGACTTGCCGAACAGGTCAGCTAGCTTGATTTGGATCACCGTTTGAGCCGTCTAGCTAGCTAAAGATTATGTAAAACTTGGTAGTCCAAAGTACCTTTCGGTGCACCATCGAATGGGTCGGCGACATAAGTGACCTCGATGATCAGTTTTTGAAATGAAGGGTATAAAGGGGCTGAACCATTTTAAAATTCAAAATCCTCCCTCATTTCATACTTTTTGACTACTATACTTTCACAATTGCATATTTCATACTTCTATACTAGTTCTTATTTTTCGTGTAGGATCAATTACTCGAAGAGGATTTTAGGATACTTTGCTGGCCTAGTATTTCAACCTTCTGCTTCTAAGGTTGGTTAACCAAACCCCGTCATTACATTTTGGTAAACTCAATTGCGTGATCATTGCATGGTTGCTTTTATTGTGTATTATTGATTTGTTGAATGCGTATTGATATTGAATGCGTGTATCTTGTTTTTATTTGGTGTTAATTAGCCGTAAACTATGAAATCATGCGTATTAACATGATAAAATTGTGAGTCATGTTGATTTTGTGTTTGGTCTAGTGTGGGTGAAGTCTGAGTAACCCCGAATTATGTTTATTATTGGATTTTTCCCAATGATAGAATGGTTGACGTCATTCGTAATGGCAAAAGACGTTAATTGGCAAATTTTGGCCAAATTGAAGGAAACCTGAGTACTCTGAGGTCATGGTTAATATGCGTCTAGGATCACTTGCATAGAATATTGGTTTAATTTTGTTTTCATTGGCTGCGGGTGAGATATTGAAGGTCAGGGTAAAAATCTGGTAGTTAACACTATTCAGCGAGCTGGGTTGAGCTCGCCGAGTGGTTCGTCGGTTCACCTAAAGACCCGATCACCTTTTTATCTTGCATTTTTGTGATTTGTGTTATGTATTACTCGGTGATATACATGAGCTCAGATAGTTCACTGGCGACTAGCTGAATATCCCTTCTGATCGCCATTCTGCACCCCAATTTTTAGAAAATATTCTGTAAATTTTGGCGAGCTACTTCTGGTTCGCCGAATGGTGTGGTAATTCACCAAAAGGCACCCGACATCACCGACATGTTCTGAATTTTTGCAAATTTTATTCTGTAACATTTGGCGAGCCCGACTTGGCTCGCTGAACGGTTTTGTGAGTCTTCCTACACAGTTTCTATCTTTGAAATTTCTTTGTTGAATTGCATCTAACGCATGTGATTGTGTTTTGCAGATATGGCTAGACCGAAAGATTCTGAAAAAAATCAACCACCTCAGAAGCGGGTATGGGGAATTGTGATTAATGAGGGAGTTGCACCCTCTCAGAATGCACCGTCCAAACTTCCTCCAATAGGGAAAAAAAGGAAAAGGGAAAGGGCCGGCAGTACCAACACTGGTAATCAAAAGTTCAAATAGCGAGGGTGTTTATGCAACTCACCTCGCCACTTTGGAGAGTGAGGGTCATTCTGAGGAAAGTTCTCTGACCTCCGTTTCTAAGCCGGAAGATGATTAACTCCTACAGGCTTGGAGAGCGGACCTACGCTCCAAGGCTATGCATGATCCAGCTCCAATGCAGTGCCTCCGACGACTGCTACACTTCCAGATCATGTAGCAATGTAGGTTCCCCTACCAGCTTAGGTTCCTCCAGCACATGTTGTAATGTAGGTTCCCCCACCAGCTTAGGTTCCTCCACCCCGGTCACTTAACAGATTAAAGGCCGAGGGTTTGAGAACAATTTTAGAAAAGAAGAGGTTGTACACATACAGAGTGGTTGACCGAATACCTAGAGGTGTGGAGCACTTTAAAGTTCCAAAAATTCAAGAGATTCATAAAGGCCCAAGGCCCTTACATTCCTACTTGGGTCCAGGAGTTTAACTTAGCATATAGGGAACTAGTGTCAAAGGGGAAGAAGAAGGCCAAGACTGTCAAGCTGATTGACCATGTAGTAGTGCGAGGCCAAAAGGTCAAGTGAAGTAGCAGAGAAATCAATGAAGCGCTTGGGTGTACGATGAACTTCATGCACTAATACATTGAAAAAATCCAGAAGAAGACCATCAATGATTTGAAAGGCTGGTTGACACCCCTAATTTCTGACACCACGCCATTGTGAATTGAGGATGGTGCACCCATTTAGTAGAAGGATCTGAACGTGGCTGCTAGATACTAGTTCAGAATCATCAGAAACACCTTCATGCCTTCACAGAATGAGTCGATCCTCTAGCATTTGAAGGCTGCGTGTTTGGGTTGCAACATGCACTGGGAGAAGCTGAATTTAGGTCTAATCATAGAGCAGGAGATGGCCATGAGGGCCAAGAAGAGTCATACTTCCCTTCTCTTTCCTGTGTTAATTATATAGATGTGCATGTGAGTCCCTGTTTCGTTAATTAGGAAGAGGGATGTGAAAATGACTCCCACTTCCTCTACTAACATCTGACGAATCGAGGTCGAGTACATGAGGGATGAGGCTGATCGGAGGAGAGTTGCACTGGTGGATACGTCCCCGATAGTTATTGTTGAGATGTTTTCGACAGATGCAGGATTTCCCCCTCAGGCGATTGAGCCTACATATACCTTTGGCCCCTCTACTTCTGCACCTTAAGGTTCCACTATTGTACCCCCTCCTAGTGCTGCTGCTGATTCATCCTAACCCCATATAACCCAAGCCATGCTATAGAATATGGGCCATCTGTCTTAGTCGTCTGATGTGCGTGTCTTTCGGGTATAGGTCGTGGCACCTGGGTTGATAGAGCGGGCTATTACTGCTGCCCTGGCTTCGAGTATGGCTTATCTTAGAGAACATAGGGAGTCGATAGAGCCCCAAAAATTATCTTTGGATGCCCTTACGATGAGGGTAAAGGCTTGTGAGATGGGTCGGGGTGATTCTGATGTCGTGACAACCTTGAAGGCTGATATTATTTGGTTGAGGAAGGCTATGGACGAGATAAAGTCCACTGATCTATCGATGCTATTTGGCACATTAGAGATCCCTGACATTCCGAGCACTGTTGTTCCAGCCAGTTCTGAGGTTCTTCTGGCTACTACGACCGAATATGGTGCTATGGCTGAGGTTGAAGCTGAGTCTGAGGCATAGACCAATGCGATGGAGCTTGGTGTCCGTGATGCAACAGTATACGATCATTTGGAGGACCATGACGGTGCGATGGTCCAGCCTATTATAGAGGCGTCTTTTAGAGATACCTCAATGGTGGGCTCTAGTTGAGCCAAGGGTGCTGATGAGCCGGGCACTGATACCCCTATAGACGGAGTCACGGACATGTAGAGTTCACCCAGTCTTGGCCTGGCAGGATGATCCTTTTGACTAATTTTCTATTATTATTTAAACTATTTTGTTATTAATTTTCATTTGAGGACAATTGCTAATTTAGTTTAGCGGGGTGAGGTATTTCTATACATACATCTTTTGGGCTATTTTTTTTTTTTTTGGATATTTCTATTTTTTGTTTTGTGAATGTTGGATTTTATCTTGTGTTGGTATATATAAATATATATTTGGTTTTGATCCATAGAGTTGGTCCATTGTTTTTAATATGAATGTGATTGATCTCTTGCAATTTTGAGTGTCGGCTGTGATTAATATTGATGACCTGGATAGTGCTCTTGATTGAACGATATGAGTGTGCAACTACGATGAGTTTAATTGAGTTACATAAGTCATTGTGAACTCCTAGCATCTCGTTGTGACTAGCTGGTTGTTGAGTTGATCTCTTGTGATGATCGTTGCACTCTAGTTGAAAAGTGTAGAGTCTTGTTTGCTAATTGTATTGAATGCCATGTGTGGTGAGGTTGTCGTGAAATATGTGCTTGGTAATACCAAGAACTTGCCCCGTTAGTCCGGTTGATTGATGTAAGAAAGTGATTTAAATGATCTTAGGCACAATTTGTGAAGAACAAACCAAAAATTTATCTCATACCTCTTTGTGATCACCTTGTGAGAGTGTGAACCTAGCTTGACACCATTTCAGCCTATCCTTTTCTTTTGAAGGAACTTGAAAAACTTTGACCTCTTTGTCCCATCACCTACAACCTTCATGAAGTATTGGTTCGTTTGAATAGTCATCTTAGGCGAAAAGCCTAAGTTGGGGGTGTGATGAAAATGGAGGAAGTGTGAAAAATTCCGCTTGATGGATTGTTTTGAAAAATATGGAACCCCTCCATAAAAAAAGAGGAAGGACAGAAAGTTATGAAAAAGATTGAAAAAGAAGAGAGTTTTTGAAATAAACCTTGCGAAAAGAGCAAAAGAAATGGGGTATCCAATGAGCCTTGCTCAAATGAAAATAAGGTGGATTGTGAACATCATATAGTGTGACAGAGAAGGAGAAAAAGTAAAATGCAGGCCATGCTTCATGAAGGTAGAAGCCACTAAACCAAAATGATTATATCATTACACTTAGCCCTGTTACAGGCCTTGAAAACCCTCTATGATCTTGAGTAAGCTGAAAATAATGTTGATTGGGAAATAAGGGCAAGCCTATGGGTAGAGTCATGCATGTGTTCATATTTGGGAGTGTGAGAGTTGTTTTTTATTCTGATATTCTAAATTGATGATGAATCTTGTGTTAACATGAAATCATTAATGGTGTGAGCATATTTGAATGCTTTTGTTAAGCTTGAACTTTCATTTGAAGTAACCATTGTGAGTTTGAGTTCGATTTGATGATGGTTAGTCACAGTTTGAAACTTAGAGTGCACAATTGAATATTGTATGTGTAGTTGAACCTCTTGTGTGCACTCGTGTTGAGTCTTGAGTAGCACTGTTTGTAGATATCCTTATTGAACTAATTGATCTTGTGTTTACTTGAGGAAAAGCAAAAGTTTAAGTTTGGGGTGTTGATGTGTCTTGTAATTTGTCTCATTTATGTCTTTTTAATCATAGAATTAGTGTCCTCGATGCCTATTTTGTTCTCAACAATGATGTTTTAATGTTAATTTGCAGATAAAAAGGTTAAAGAGCAGGGCAAGGACATTACCGGGCAAATAGGAGCGAAAAAGGCTGAAGATAGTAAAAGCTGAGAATCGCCAAAGCCACCCGGCGACTCACTAAGTGACTCTTTATCTCGCCTAATGTTCCATACTACCAACCCTGGGGAGAAGCTAACTTGGCGATAGATTTGGACCTTTGATGAACTGCTGAACGGATCGGCGACACAAACATTGATCGCCTAAATTACAGGGTCTGAAGGATAAAGAGTCAAGGCAAACCGGCTATGGAAATGAGCCATTGGCGCTTCGTTGACTTGGTCGGTGATGCTCGACTAACTCCGTCCAGTGACCCTGCAGGCTAAAATCTGGAAACATATAAATTTAATTTCAAAGAGAGAAAGGAGTATCTAACAATATGTTGAGTAATCCTACCAATATTGAACTTGATACTTTCATTTTGAACATTACTTTTCTTAGTTTTTAGGAGTTTTCTAGTAGATTTTGAGTTGGGTTTTGGAATTGAAGAACTGTAAAGACTCAGAGATTAATAACCAGCGATGGAGAACGTAATTGGTATTAATTTCTTAATATTTATGATGTGTGGCTAAAAGCCCCATTCTTGGAGGTGTGATTATGTGATTAATTGTAACACCTCAGAAATCAGACTTGGACTATTCAACAGAAAAAGGTGAACCACTGAGGGGTTCAAGGGTCGTGATTAGGACCATGACCCGTCATCCTCATCGTGGTTCACATCCACCTAGAAGTGGTGGACCATGGAGCCCTCCATAGGTTGTGGATCCCACACGGACCGTGGTGTGGCTCGTCAACCTGCGTGAATAGACCCCAACCCCCAAATGAAGAACCACAGTGGCCTTTACGGTCCGTGGTCCTTCACACGACTCATGGAGTGGACCATAGGGGGGTACCAGAAACTACTAGCACTGGCCTATGAACCACAACCCACTTGACGGGTCCTAGTCCCTATAACGGTCCGTCAGTGGCTCCGTGGAAGGGCCTCGTCAGCTTTTAAATTAGGGTCTATTTGGTGTTTTCCCCTATGCGTTGGGCACCTAAACTACGTGGTTTAATACCTAAACTATGTTGTTTAACACAGTTTAAGCCTAATTATCTAGTTAGAACCTAACAAAAACCTTTATTCACCAAAAATTATCCAAACTTGGAGGAAAATGAGCAGAAAGAGGCGCCTTATTCCCAAGAACTGTCAGAAGGTTTGCTTCAAGTTTCAGCCCTTAAATCGAAGGATTTCTCCGTAGATTTCTTCACCAGGTATGTGGGATTTAATTAGTGGGTTCATCTCATCCACTAGGTCCCTAGAATTCAGCCTGTTCTTTGATTCTCCATATCTTCTTTAGATCTAGGGTTTCTAAAGCCTTGGATATATAGTGTATTTTAGCTATTGTAGTATCCTAAATCAAAATGGCATGTTTCTTGGAAATCTTCTTTAGTTCCTTGTATGAATCTCAGAACCCTAGTTATGTAGATTCTCTAGTTCATGAATTACACTTGCTAGGTCAGTTAAACAGATAATCATGCTCTAGATTTCAAATGTTACATGATCAATATATAAATGTTGTATTCTCAGAATGCATGTCACTATTTTGAGCTATTAAGTAATTCATCATTTTAGTTACATTTGTGTCATATACATAATAAGTTGGTAGTACACTTAGAACAGAGTTGGACTAGGGTTCATCGTACCCTCATAGTCCTAGAAGTACGTGCCCCCATAGGAGTATAAGTCCCCTCTATTGCACATCGATTTAGTGATCACGTAAGCCATGCCTTGATACCTTGGCAAGATATATTGGGTCATCTAGCTTTTCAGTTATTTTTCTATATTTACATTTCTGCTCAATTTATGTCATTGCTTAGTTATGCTTGTTCAATTTATATATATTTGTTCAACTTAGTATCTATATCCTGTATGCTCAGTACATTCCAAGTATTAACGCATACTCTGAGCTACATCCTTTCATGATGTAGGTTCAGGTACTCAGCATCCAAATCACACTTAGATTGATTTTCAGTCCGCATTCATCAGCTTCAGTAGTGAGTCCTTATATTCCAAGGAGAATAGGCATTCTTTCATTTTAGTCTTTACTCTCAGTTTTCCGTTTTGTTAAAGGTAGTGGGGGGGCATGTCCCAATAAATCAACTTAGTAGATTCAGCTTGAGTTGTTAAGCGATTGTTTAAGTTATCGCTAAACTATTAGTATGTTTTATATATTCAGACTAGTTGGGTTTTTCCCCATTTTTTAGTTATCCATTGTTTGTGCTTCCGCATAGTTCATATCTTGTTCAGGTATTCTCAGTATGCTTGATATATTTCTAGACACAGGGTTAGCTTGGGTGCAGTCGTGATCCTATGTCTCGTGTTACGTCAAGGGGGCAACCTTATGGTGTGACAAAGTTTGTATCAAAGCATAAGGTTCAAGAGTCCTAGGATGTCTGAAAGCTGCACTAGGTAGAGTCTCTTTCATGCGTGTGAAGTACACCTCATCTATGAGAGGGAGGCAATGAGGTCTTCTAAGACAAACTTTACTTTGTTTGTTATTTTTATCATGTGTTGGTATAATCCAACTTCTCCTTTTTAATCCATCATTATGCGTTTCAGATCATGCATCCACATAGAGCTAACGTATTGAATACTAACACAGTTCCTCTAGTCCTGAACCATGAGGTTACAAATGTAGAATTTCGGAATGTGATCCAACTGTTGGCTCAGAGTGTGGCCAATCAGAATAATTAATACGTCTGAGTTCCTACTAACACAGATGGTGGATCAATTGCAGCTAAGAAAACAAGCGAAATGCTAAGTCTCTTAGCCATCTTAGACATAAACTTGAAAACATACTAGGGGCACGACCCTTTACAATCAAAAGAAGTCTACTAAGTCTATTACAAGAACCTTAACATAAAACTAGAATAGAAAAGTCTTGTCCTCGACATATGAGGACATAACACAAGATCTAGGAAGAACTTCAAATCCCAAGCTTACTAAAGAACCCGCTCACTTGCCGGAACCTAGACTTGTAGAAAATAGAGAAAATATGGAATTAGCACAATTAAGTACTAAGTATGATAACCATGCAAAAATATGCTGAAACAAACATTTATTTCAGATTTCCATGCCAGTTTGATAAAACCTTCATATCACAATTATAAGAGACACATTTCACGTCATCATCCACATATAAGACAATACCAACATAATAGACATACTCAACTAGTACCAATGTACAATACATGAACATAAGCGACAAGTAAGCCTTTTCCATCATTTAATGACCGCTATCTCAAGTTACCCAAAGCCACACTTAAGTGAAACATGAAGTGACCGCCCATACAATCTCTTTATATACACCTAAGTGTTCCTAAGGGCTACCATAGATAAGGAATGTACCATTACAATATAACATGCTAAGTCAAAAATCTTTAATGAACCACTTTAGGAGACATTTAAGCATTAAGGGGACTTTCACATAATAGCCATTTAGACTTTGGGAACTCACTTTAGCATCTTCTAGGCCTACTCGTGCAATGTGTAGATGGCATCCCATACTACCACCTACACTTTGTAGATCCTATTAAATAACTAGAGTGCACATCCCACATGATGGGAATAGGCATTAACTGACATAGACCATACTAGCTAGGCATGGAATCCGAATTCTACCCTACTCCGTGGAAGGTGTTCTACTTGCCAAAGGTAGAACTAATAATCAACCCACGTAGGCACATGGTTTAGGGGATGTCCAAGGATGTTCATTGTGCCCTAGTCTCATACTTAAGTAGGGCCACCATCCTAACCACGTCCACTCGGTGCCTAGCCTTAGTTCCCGTAGAGTAATTCATTCACATGTATGCACTAGAGTGGACCCCATTTCTAAGTTCGGCCAACTCATAGTACTTCTACCAAGAAGGGCTCCATTTCTTAGTTCTAGCTGATCAAGATTCATTAAGGATAGCTCATTGACTTTCTTAGAGAGAGTTTGTTACCATTCCGGTCCACCATCTCTAAGTCTATCATTTCACACAAGAAGAAGGTCATTACCCCTAGGGTTCACCACTTCAAGGTTTAACATTCACATTTAGGAGTCTAGACTTACTCATGAAAAGGGTACCATGCTAGGTCTAGCCTATTCAAGATATAATCTAGAAGTCTTCTTTTATCATTCATAGAAAGGGCACCATGCTTAGGTCTACCGATCCTAAACATTCATTTATTCAAAGAGCCTTCAAGTAACAAGAAGGGACATCTAAGTCTACCAAGCAAGTCACAACATTACCATATAGGGACTCTTCATAGTCCAACATCATCGCATATGAACATTTAAAGAGAACATACTTTCAATTACGTTACAATAACACTTTGTACAAGATCACCTTATAACCATAAGAATACCTTCACATATTTTCCTTCACATAGTACAATAACACTTCATAACTTGATAACACTTTAATTCAATAGATAATGCCCTCAAGGCCATATTCATAATACAATCCATAATTAAACACCTCCACCATAAGTGGATCAAACCAAGCAAGAACAATTATATCCATAATATGAGATTAAGCCAACTTACCATCCTCCAAAGCCATCCTCAACATTAATCAATAGATATAGAAAATCTTAAACATCTACAATACAATCTATTCTAAGAACAAATTCATCAATACCCAATCATTATCAACAAACCCATTTCATAAGTCAAATATAGATATTTGTGAAATCAAAGGTTCATGAGATTTATCACTTGAAAACATCAATTTAATATCAACAATATCACAATCCATCATTTAAAACCACTTAATGCAAGAACCCTTGAGTAAAGTAAGGAGTAGAAGTTTTTCATAACTTTTGAGAATTTGAAAAACCCTTTGAAATTGGCTCTAAAGTGAAAACTAGCTTTAGATAAAGAGCCACCATACATTAGTATTGAGAAGGCCCACGAAAATTTGATGGAAGAAACCTTTAATTCGAAACCCTAGTTGCCCACATCTTCTTTTTCCTTGAGCTTGAGAGGACTTTTAGAGAGAAGAACTTTTGAGGGGTTTTAATTTGAAGAATGAATTCAAAAATACCTTTTAAAAGGTTGAATACCATATATAGTAATTAGAAATAATATAAAATGTACCCACTTCTTAATTTAACTTAAAAAATAATATTTACGAAACCGCCCCTTGCCCACACGGACTTACCAATTTATGCTTAGACTTTGAAGATTCATACATTGGGCTCTAGTTTCACCTATCAATTTTTAGGGTCGTTACATTATTCCCCACTTGGAAACATTCGTCCTGGAATGACACTTTTAAAATATTAAGGGTAACGACTCAAGACTAGAAGCCCACAACAATCATACAATATCAATATAAAAACAATCATCAAGGAGGAAACATCAACTCCACATAACAAGTCATTACAACACCACTTCATTCAAATTTTTGGAAGTAGAAATCACACCTACAGCTCAACATGACTCAAACCTTTTCCATTTCTCATTTATTTGGAGGAAGTTCCTTCTCCATAGCACCTCATGCTCATAACAACATCAAAGAACACAATATGCAGTTATGTCATTAAAACACAATCACGCCACATCAAGAAAACACTTAAGCATGCTCAACTAGTCAACTCATAAAATATTTTAGCAACTCATCATATATGCATATAAACATGAGAGACATCATTATGAAAACTCATTTTCTCATTTAACAAGAATTCAACTTAAGACATGCATATCATAAGGAGACTATTGAAACTCATTTTCACATAAGACTCCAAAACATGCAACATGCCACTAGAAACTCTATGTCCCAAGCTTAAATAGAAATAGAAGAAAGTGACAAGGATGTCAAAACTCACCACAACCTACTATTCAACATACCATCCCCCACTTGGGAGAAACCCATCTAGGCCATCATAAACAACAAATAAAGATCTCATTACAAAACAAGGAACTATGACTTACCGGCACCTTCATCCGGATTAGCTTCCTTGTTAGCTTGGAGACAATAGAAACGAGTCTTCTTTTGACCCTCAACATATGGACCACTATAAGAAGCTTGCTTAGCATTCCTTCCTTTAGCCACAATATTTGGACAATCTCTCACCTTATGATCATCCTTTCCACAACTATAGAACCCATTAGTACCGGCTAGACATTTCCCAAAATGCTTCTTTGCACAAGTGGGACAAGTAGGCTTAACAAATTGAGATCCACCACCTTTCTCTTGGTTAACCTTGGGAGCACTTGAAAAATCTTGGTTTGGTACCCTCTTCTTGAACCTAGGTTGACCTTGCTCATCGGATCTACTCCTCTTCACATCCCTATTCATCCTCTTAAGTTTGGACTCCTCAATAGATTGAGCATACACAACAAGCCTAGAGATATTCATGTCACCATGGAGCATTGCCGTACGACACTCTTCCATAACCAAGTTGGATACACCGGTAACAAACCTACTCATCTCCTCTATAGGGTTAGAAACCAAGGATGGAGCATATCTAGACAACAAGGTAAACTTCAAAGCATACTCCTCCACACTCATACTACCTTGCTTAAGGTTTATGAACTCCTCAATCTTACATTTCCTCTTCTCACAGGGAAAGCACTTTCCTAAGAATGCTTCCTTAAACTCCTCCAATTCTATAGGACCTGCTTCAACTGGTCTATTGGCTTTCAATTGAGTGAACCAAATTTGGGCCACCTCTTTCAATTGGTAGGAAGCCAACTCCGCCTTCTCCCTAGATGACGCACCCATAGCATCTACAATCTTGTATATATCATCCAAGAATCCTTGGGGATCTTCTCCTATTCTAGAACCAAGAAAGATATGAGTATTCATCCTCACAAAGTCTCTCAATCTTGAGGCCGCGGTACTCTCATCTCTATTCACTTGAGCTATCATGGCTCGGGCTAGGTTAGAAAAGCCGCCCTAATCTCCTCATTAGTCATTTTTGGGGGAACCACCTTGGGGAGGAACTCCCTCATCAACTATCTCCCCTTCCGCTCACCTTTGGTTAGCCCTCGTATTCATATCCTATAAACACAAGAGAAGAATTAAAAAAAGGACACTTATAAACCAAACTATAAGGCACGACTTCAAGAATAATGAAAGAAGTGTAACTTCTACCGTCCTATAGCCTCTCGCTCATAGATGTGTCGCGACTCACACCGATGAACAAGACTCTACTAGGTGTGGCTTTTGAGACTTTGAACCTAAGAACCATTTTCCAAGACCTTATGCTCTGATACTAAATTTGTCACGACCCGAGAGCACCCCCAAGTCGTAACATGCGTATTTGACCTCTCGGAGGTTTTATACATGCCCTTAGTATTCATCACATTAGATATGTAAAATAGTGCGGAATTAAGAACTCTTTAAAACAAAATCCATAAGACTCAAAGGTCATACTTTTTTAAAAAAACAGACATCTTTCAAAAGTACACAAGCGGAATACTAAGTCTCTTAGCCATCTTAGACATAAACTTGAAAACATACTAGGGGCACGACCCTTTACAATCAAAAGAAGTCTACTAAGTCTATTACAAGAACCTTATCATAAAACTAGAATAGAAAACTCTTGTCCTCGACATATGAGGACATACCACAAGATCTAGGAAGAACTTCAAATCCAAAGCTTACTATAGAACCCGCTCACTTGCCGGAACCTACACTTGTAGAAAATAGAGAAATTATTGAATTAGCACAATTAAGTACTAAGTATGATGACCATGCAAAAACATGCTAAAACAAACATTTATTTGAGATTTCTATGCCATTTTGATAAAACCTTCATAACACAATTATAAGAGACACATTTCACGTCATCATCCACATATAAGACAATACCCACATAATAGACATACTCAACTAGTACCAACGTACAATACAAGAACATAAGTGACAAGTAAGCCTTTTCCAACATTTAATGACCTCTATCGCAAGTTACCCAAAGCCACACTTAAGTGAAACATGATGCATTTAGGGGACTTGCACATAATAGCCATTTAGACTTAGGGAACTCACTTTAGCATCTTTTAGGCCTACTCGTGCAATGTGTAGATAGCATCCCAAACTACCACTTACACTTTGTAGAACCTATCCAATAACTAGAGTGCACATCCCATATGATGGGAATAGGCATTAACCGACATAGACCATACTAGCTAGGCATGGAATCTGGAGTCTACCCTACTCCGTGGAAGGTGTTCTACTTGCCAAAGGTAGAACTAATAATCAACTCATGTAGGCACATGGTTTAAGGGATGTCCAAGGATGTTCATTGTGCCCTAGTCTCATACATAAGTAGAGCCACCATCCTAACCACATCCACTCGGTGCTTAGCCTTAGTTCCCATAGAGTAATTCATTTACATGTATGCACTTGAGTGGACCCTATTTCTAAGTTCGGCCAACTCATAGTAATTCTACCAAGGAGGGCTCCATTTCTTAGTTCTAGCTGATCAAGGTTCATTAAGGATAGCTCATTGACTTTCTTAGAGAGAGTTTGTTACTGTTCCGTTCCACCATCTCTAAGTCTATCATTTCACACAAGAAGAAGGTCATTACCCCTAGGGTTCACCACTTCAAGGTTTAACATTCACATTTAGGAGTCTATACTTACTCATGAAAAGGGTACCATGCTAGGTCTAGCCTATTCAAGATATAATATAGAAGTCCTCTTTTATCATTCATAGAAAGGGCACCATGCTTAGGTCTACCGATCCTAGACATTCATTTATTCAAAGAGCTTTCAAATAACAAGAAGGGACATCTAAATCTACCAAGAAAGTCACAACATTACCATATAGGGACTCTTCGTAATCCAACATCTTCACATATGAACATTTAAAGAGAACATAATTTCAATTACACTACAATAACACTTTGTACAAGATCACCTTATAACCATAAGAATACCTTCACATATTTTCCTTCACATAGTACAATAACACTTCATAACTTGATAACACTTTAATTCAATAGATAATGCCCTCAAGGCCATATTCATAATACAATCCATAATTAAACACCTCCACCATAAGTGGATCAAACCAAGCAAGAACAATTATATCCATAATATGAGATTAAGCCAACTTACCATCCTCCAAAGCCATCTTCAACATTAATCAATAGATATAGAAAATCATAAACATCAACAATACAATCTATTCTAAGCATAAATTCATCAATACCCAATCATTATCAACAAACCCA
>JAJOOR010022538.1:0-30170 GCA_036250505.1 Solanum acaule | reverse complement strand
AATAATAAAAATTAATCTATTACAAACTTCAACTTGCGTTATTAGAAGTCATATGAACTTTTCTTCATCGAAAATACTGAAATGTTAAGAAATAGTAAATTAGTAGAACAAAAGGGAATGTTTACATAGCAATAATGGTTTTTATGTAAACTTCCTGGCAATCTTAATCACATAAATAACATTGTTAAATAAACTGATTCTTTTGTTTTAAGCATCAAAAAAACAAATCGTGATAATTCTCTAACTCTTGAGAAGTTTAATAATTTTGGAAAAACATATTCGGAAACATATATCTAAATCAAAAGAGAAATTGTTAACAAAAACAAATGAATTTAGACTATAATAAAAATCAAACTAATACAAACTTCCACTGGCGTTATTACAAGTCATATGAACTTTTCTTAGTAAAAAATACTGAAATATTAAGAAATAGTAAATCAGTAAAACAAAAGGGAAATGTTTATATAGTAATAACTATTTTGAAGCAAACTTTTTGACAATCTAAATCACATAAGTAGCATTGATAAATAAAATCATTCTTTTGTCTTGGGCATCAAAAAAACAAATCGTGACGATTCTCAAACTCTTGAGAAATTTATTAATTTTTGAAAAAAATATTAAGAAGCATATATTTACATCACAAGAGAAATTGTTAACAAAAACAAATGAATTTAGACTACAATAAAAATTAAACTAATACAAATTTCAACTGACGTTATTACAAGTCATATAAACTTTTCTTCGTGGAAAATACTTAAATATTAAGAAATAGTAAATCAGTAAAACAAAAGGGCAATGTTTATATAGTAATAACTATTTTGAAGCAAGCTTCCTGACAATCTAAATCACATAAGTATCATTGATAAATAAAGTCATTCTTTTGTCTTGAGCATCAAAAAAATAAATCGTGACAATTCTCTAACTCTTGAGAAGTTTAATAACTTTGAAAGAGATATTCAGAAGCATATATCTACATCACAAGACAAATTGTTAACAAAAATGAATGAATTTAGACTACATCATGTTAACTCCATATATTGAAACATTACATACTAATGTATATATAGCAAAAAAATAATTATTATATCATCAAAATTATTTTCCTCAAGTACTCGAGGTTAAGGAATATACCCTCTTAGGGTAGAACAATTTATTTCATCAAAATAGTGGTACCTCATATTCCTTTGAACTTCAAACTCACTCAACGACGAATTTTTTTAAAATGCAAGAAGACGAAGAGTAGAAGATTAAAAAAATTGTGGTTGAAAAATGAAAGGAAACTCCTCTATTTATAGTCAACAAAGGGTAGTATGAACAAGTGTTTTTTGTGTCTTATCTGAAAATTCATGACCTTTCTGAGAAGTCACAACCCTTTCGAAAAGTCACAACTCTTTGGGAAAGTCACAACTCTTTGGGAAAGTCACAACACTTTGGAAAAGTCACAACTCTTCGAAAAATCACAATCCTTTGAAAAAAGTCACAACTTATCAGAAAAGTCACAACTCACCGAAAAAGGCACAACCTAAGTTAGGGATATTATAGTAATTTGGCATTCAAGTTAGGAGTTCATGTTTTTAAGGTAATATATATATATATATATATATATATATATATATATCTTTTACACTATAGTTAATGGATACTCTTAAATCAGTGATTATGCTAGTGATCAAGATATCAACCACATAAATAGGTAGTAAAATTGTTATGGTCCCACAATGATGAAAGGTAAGTGAAGCTTTTCTTTTTGCTCACTCCAGGAAAAATGTTGATTCAATAGACAAGTCGAGCTGAAGGGAAGAGCTTCCCAAATCCGACTGTCAAGAAAAAGGCATATATATATATATATAAAATATGTGAGCCCGAAATACCCCTCAACTTTGCCGTTTAGAGTTGATATACCACTCGTTATGAAAATGACTCATATACACCCTTATATATATATAAAATATGTGAGCCCGAAATACCCCTCAACTTTGCCGTTTAGAGTTGATATACCACTCGTTATAAAAATGACTCATATACATCAGTACCGTTATACAAATGACTCACATATAACCCTACCGTAACAAAAGGATCTCACATATACCTGTCTTCTAATGGAAGAGGAAAAATTAGTTTTAAATTTATATTTTTGACTTCTAATTTTTTAAGAAAATTGTGTAAGGGTATATATGATCCTTCTAGCAAAGTTCAAGGTATATTTTAATATTTTTCATACATAAATTATATTTTGACTTCTTTGATTATCATTATTTGAGTTTCTTAATTTTTTTTTATTTTTTTCTTTCATTCTGGGGTAAAGAAAAGAATTTAAAACTATTTTTTGTGGTTGTATTGTAATTTAAAACAAATTTTTCGGCTATATTGTAATTTAGTTTTTATATTAGTAAAAAAATGGAGCATCTATAATAAATTTTACAAGAAAATTAGTGAAACATATATAAATTAGAGCATCAAAATAATAAATTTAAATTAGTCGTTGAAACAAAAAAGTAAAACAAAATACGTGTGAGGAGGATCAAATATACCCAATATGGTAATAAAGCTAATAGAAGATATAAGGGTCAAACTCCATTCAATGCAAGGACAAGTAATTCACACATTCAGGGAAGGTAACACAATTGCAGATGCTTTGGCGAATGAAGTCATAAACTCGCAAGAGAAGAAGGAGTATCACAGCTTTAACGAGTTACCAGCAAACATAAGGAAGTGTATAAACATCGACAAATCACAAATTCCTAACCTCAGAATTAGGACAAGGAAAATAAATAGACAATGATACAGATCAGAAATAACAGGGGAAGAGGGAAGAGCAGGCACGCAACAGTGATAAACATAAAGCAAGTCTCATATTACATAAGCTCAAAATTAACAGCACAAGCATCATTGCCAAAGAGAGGACAAAGGAAATATGTAACTTAGCTAGTGGTCCTGGCTACCAGCAAGTTACACCAAAAAGAAGATGGAGCCTCCCAACACAGCAGTCCGAACCAAACGTCAACATTGAAGAACACGAAGATCTACATTGGCACAGTAGATGATTGGTTACAGTGATAAATAGAAGGAAAAGGAAGGAAAATAGAGGGAGGGTGAACTTACGAAGATGGATCTTCAACTCATCAAGGATGAACTCAGCCCACTTGAAGTCAACGCAAGTTAGACCGGAGGAGATAAGGATGAAGGAAAGAAAGAGTAGAAACTTAGCATGGAAAGATGGCGCCCACACCATGGATGGAGCTGGAAATTCCAAGCGGAGCTCCAGCTTCTCGTGATAGCGTGGGAAGGACCATTTGGGCCTAAACTGTAAGGAACTAGCTTCCTCTGTTTTTTTAGTTAATAAAATAGGTCCAGCTGTGGACCTAAAGTGGTTTAAAAATAAATAAAATATATACCCAATATGGATAATATATACTCCCTCCATCCCATTTTATGTGGCACCATTTCCTTTTTGGTCAGTCCCAAAAAGAATGTCACATTTCCTTATATGGTAAGTATTTAAATGTACAATTCCTATTTTATCCTTGTTGATCCCACTTAATCTTAAAGATAGTACTTCAATACATTTATGAGGAGAGAGAAAGTAAGTCTACTTTTTAATATGACTATTTTTTGAAAGGGGCAATTTGGTAAACATTTCAAAATCTTCATTTATTTCTTAAACTCCGTGTCCGGTCAAATATTGCCACATAAAATAGGACGAAGAAAATATTAAAAATAATTAAAAAATTAAATTGAAATTAATTTTTTCACTTCCATTTGATGAAAATGATATATAAGGATTTGTATGTTGTAAGGGTTTACACGAGTCACTTTCATAACAAAGTATATTAAACTCTTTTCCAACATTACAAATAAATGCTGTGATTTAGGTTGATTTATTATATTTTGGGCGGGTACATACCCTAAATTGGGAGCTGAAGCTATCACCATTTGTTACATTCAACTAGCATAAATCAATTTCTGTCTAGTCTTTCAGTTCTTTGTGCCGTCTCCCCTACATATTTGATACGTCTGAAAAGGAGTACCAGTCTGGGAATTAGTATCAGCAACATATATATTATGCTAAAAAAGAGTAATGGAAGGGAGACGAGTTCGAAGGTTTGGCAGATGGCGAAGCGATCAGACTTTACTACCTGTGCGCGTCAATCGACTATCTAACGCTGTTTCTTGTTGGTATGAAATCTTTCTTTTTTTTCCATATCGTGGCAATTAAGAGTGTTTTACGAGGTTGAAGTTGTTGGCGCTGAGTTATAGGCCATCTTTTTCGAAACTTGCAGGTATTGTGACTGCAAGTCGTCAATATTGAATGAACCCTTGTTTCGTTTTGGACGAAGATATTCAAGGTGCCCTTTTTTAAACCATTCTAATTGATATATGCTTCATGCTTTTCAAGGTCCTTTTTACCCAATTTATGTAATTCATTGTATTTCGTCTCACACTTTATACTTAATTTCTACCAAGTAGCAGCTGATGCTCCTTATTTTCAATCACATTTGCTTCTTTTCTGAGGTTGAAAATCTAATTTTGAAGTTTGCCTAACCTATTACAAAATGTTTTTACCATTTCTAGGATTTCCTTATGCATATCTTATGTTAAACAAATTTAAGGAATATTAAATTTGCAAAAGAAGTTTAAGCTGCTGATTTGTTGTTAACTAGAGGTGCTCTATGGCTTATGCTTTGAAGCTATTTAGCTTATTCTCAATCTTTGTAACTTTGTTGGTGTAATTTGTAACCTAATGCCTATATCTTTATGCAATTAGAATTAACATGACACACAAATAATTCTGATAAATAATTAAGCAGGACATTATGTATATTTCCATCTTAACCACAAGTCTATTTCCTAATGCCCATGTTCAAGAGCTTCCCATACTCAATCCTATTGCAATCAATTCTCTTTTTCAGGGTCAATTCAAGATTCATAAATAGTATCCAATTGTTGGCCAGATAATCAAATAATTAAGCACAAGAATCGAATGAATAACTCAATACAGTAATGAATTCATCAAATCAATATCCAGATATCAAATTCATGAGAGGACCGTAACTATAGAAATATAGTATAGCTACTCATAGTCATGCTCTAATCTCAATACAATCTTAAGAATTCATAAAAAAAGGCAAGAAAAGTAGGGAAAAGAATGATCTCAAAATGAATCCTAAGCTTCACAATTTCTCCAATGGTTCCCTTGCGTTCAAAGTGTCAATGATACCCTAAAATTTCTGGGTTTGTACCTTATATACTTGGTACTAAACATGTTTAGACTAAAATAGCCTTCAGACTTCACGCTAAGCAAATAGGCCATGCATGCCATTAGCTTGCCAGAGGAGAGTCTTGTGCTGCTCAACTTCTGCTCCCCGTCATTAGCTCGCCAGGTGCAAAGCTAATTCTTGTCCCCACGGACTTCTCTACCAAGCTTCTCACGGCTGGGCCTTTTTTTGTTGCTTTAAACTCCGAAGTCTCTAATTTTGTTGCATTCTTTGCTATAACCTCGCGTGGTGAGAGTATCTTGAATTCTAGAAAATTCCATCTTTGACTTCAATTCATCCTGAATTGCTTGAATTTAATAAGAGGACATATTACATGCTTGATAATGCTCAAGTTACCCTCAAAACAATTAAGAGAATAAGTGGTCGTTAGCAATAAAATTACCCAACAAGAGTTAGGGTCGAATCCCATAGAGAGTGATATAATGCAAGGAATTCAATTAGGAATATAAGGGTGTAAACCAATTCATTTGTAGCAATTAAAAGAGATGGGTAGATGATTCCACCAAATTTACGAAAAGGATTTTGGTATCAAGTAACACAATTAATCTAAAATTTGGATTTCAAACAAGTAGAGATCTAGGGGTGTGAGGATTGGTATCAATGTCAAGTAGGGGTGCTCGTGCTTGCTCATTATCGCTAAACAATAATGGATAGACTAGGTAATCTTAAATAACACTAATCTTCTTTCGATTTCATAGCATTAAATCATAGAATCTCCTTTTGGTCTCATCTATGTGAATCACAAATCAACCTAATACCTTGCTAAAATCTCTCTTTCAAGCAGATTTGACAACTAGCATTGAACTACAATTTCTCTTTCAAGCAATTTTTTTTTTTATGACAAGGGAAATCCGCAACTGCTACCCTTAGGGTGCGCACAAGGTAAAACCCCCGCTCCTATGCAATAGCTCGCAAACCACATAGGAGAGGTAACCCACACTAGGCAAACCCGGCGTGACGAGCTCGATCGAGAAGGCAAACCCCTTGCTTTCATTGGCAAGGGGTTTTGAACTTGAGACCTCCAACATGGAAGTCCCAAGCGCAACGTACTAGGCCACCCCAAAGGGTTCTCTTTCAAACAAATTATAGTATACAAATCTGAATTGCAGGCATTAAACTAATTACCCACTTTAATTAATCTCTTTCGAATATCAATCGAAGATCTAAATTAGGATTAAGTTTGCAATCTTAACCCATGAATTAACCCCATGCTAATTAGCTTAAATCCATGAATCTACAACTATAAAACAAAGCAAGACACAAACCCACTACAATAAATTAACAGCCAACCCCATTATCATACCCCTAGATTTGGGGTTTTAGCCAAGCCTCATAAAAGGAAAAGAGAGTATACCCATTATGATTTCAACCATTGGGAAAGTGAAATCAAACAATAATCTTCAAGACCACTTCAATTTGAACCTTCAACTGTCAATTACAAAGTTATTCACAAATCCCAAAACTAAGAGTATTTTCTCAAAGGGTGAAAAGAAAATATTCAAAACTCTTTCTCTAAACTAATATTGAAATGATATTCAAAAAGTGATTCCAAAAAGTCCTCTATTTTCTCTCTTTGGACTATTTATAGTTTCCCAAAATTTGGCCCAAAATTCAATGTGTGACCAACTCGGTGACATTAGTATGGCTCACCAAACATGTTCGGCGGATCGCCGTTTGTCCCTCGACTCGCCCTTCATTTGTTTCAGGCTTCAGGTGTTTGAACCTCAGTTGGCGGACTCGATTGAGTTGGCCTTTTCACATTCGGCGGATCGCGGTTACCACCTTGTTCTCCCTTTAAACCTTCACTTTAATTCAGAGTTCTGTCACCTTCGACGATGGTCTTCTAGTTTGTCCATTCATCTTCGGCGAGTCGCTGTTTCATCTTTTAGTCCGCCGACCTGCATTGAATATTTTTAATTGTGAGCACTGTCACTTTCGGCAAGGTTAGGTCTCTTGGGCGATACGCCCTTTTTGTTAGGCGACTACCAGTTGGGAGTTTTATACTCCTTTCAATGTTTTTGGCCTCTTTTTCATTATTCATCCTTGCCTTGTCCTTTAACCTTCATAGCTGCAGAATAGGACACAATTAACATTGAGGACATTAATTGTTGAACTAAAAAGGCCTCAAATGAACGTAAGTCTACCACTCATCAATGCTATGCCTAAATCCGTAGTGAAGCAGCTACACGAGTTAGGCAACAATTTTCTATGGGAAGGAAGAGCACAGTGTTGCACCCTTGATGAATATAAGAGGGCAAGCCAGATTCTATGTGGTGTGAACTTGCTAACAACTAACAAGGGCAAGTTTTCTGGTAAATCTTGCTACTAGGCCTTAAGCAGTAATGGAGGAAGAGAAGAACAAAAGACATGGAGAATGTTATGTAATCCGAAGCCTCACTGAGGGTGGTGTGATTACAATATATGGCCTTACATGTTGCATGCTTAACAATTGAAAACCTGCTAAGGAGAGGCTTTAACATGCCTAGTAGATGCTGTTTGTGCTATAAAGATTGTGAAACTTCAGCAGACGCCCTAGTGCAGTGTACATTTGTTAAGGCTATTGTAGACATGTTCCTTAACATATTCGGAGTGCAGTGGGCTATGCCGAAGACAGTCGGAGCTACTGTTGATAGCTGGCAGTGACAGAGAGAGAGAAAAGGGAAGTAACTGCTTGGAGGACATATTCCTGCCTGCATTTCTTTGGCTTTGTGAAAAAGAGACATTGAGATATTTTGAGCATAAAAGCACAATCATTTTTCTTGTTTTAGCGGTAGAGTTCTGCAGTATCTGAAGTTTTGGCGTATCTTTCTTTTGCGTTAGATGCTAATTTTAATACCGATTTCATACATTTACGGCAAGTTTTATGTACAAGGAAGATAAAATTGCTGGAAATATGACACACCTACTTATTGCAGTTTAATGTAATTTCTTACCTTTTAAAACCAAAGCTTTGATGGAGCTTACATTTCTGAGATCCACAAGCCCAATGAGGTTGGATCAGAATTTCTAACATAACCGTCCTTTTCTTTAATATAACCGTGGTATACTAACCAGCTTGCACATACCTCAACTAATTCCATGGTATACCTGCTACCTCCCACTAGCAGCATGTATGAGGTAGCGAAGGCTTAGACTGATGGAATAAACAAGATTCTAACTTGTTTTAATTGTTTGTTTGTGTCGGAATCCGTTCACCCGACTAATCCATGGGTTTATGTCATCTATCACTTGCACATATGCCGGGTAATTAAACCCACCAAAGAATTAGACAGATGGGAAGAATTCATATAGTGTGGCCTTTATTGGGACTCAAACCTTGGATTGCAAGGTTGTTATGCCACTCTTCAACTGCTAGGCTAGCACCTCGGGGGTTTTGGACCATGAAAGCTTAAATGTCTTGAACTTGAACCTCCCTGTATTTGTCTATAGCAGCGTGTGTATATTATATTCTTCACAACTTTTACCTTTTTTCACTTATAGAGGCTACTGTTTGAGGTCAGTTTTACGTCTTGATAAGTGACTACATTTGTTGCAGGTTCTTGAAAGCTTGGTTCTCAATGGGTGTTGGTTTTAGTCTTGCCGTTTTATCTGCTGTTACTATGGTATGTCCACCTGCTAGAGTTTATCATTTTAATTTTGTTAACTCCTATCTGATTCTTTTTATAAGGTTTCAACTCCTATCTTACTATTCTTTTGAAAATAGCAAGGAAAGGATCTGCTTTACCCAGTTTGTTTAATATCTTCCCATTGAATCATTTTTCTCATTCTGGCCAGATTCTTTTATATGAAATCATCCAAATACTGTGTCTTTATTACGGCAACACCCAGATGAGCAATGTGATGAGTGAATATCTGTTTGGTTTTTCTTCTACGGTATGTATTCTCTCACATTATTAAGACACTTGGTTTTAGTTGTTCTTTGGATTACTCTGCTTCAAGCCAATACTTCATTACCATCATGGCTTGGCACAAAAATAGTATTTCAAGAAAATGATATTTCCTGTCATTTCTGGTATTCATAAAACAGAATAGTAGAACATTGAATACAAAGAAATGAACTTCAATCACTTAGCAATCAAAGCTCTGGTGTTTATTCAACCCATGTACCAGTTCTTTTCTTGTTCTCCATGCAATTAAAAGTTACCACCCTCGTAAAAAGGAAAAAACTTAAAAAAAGATGAGAGAAGATTGGTGTTTTTTCTCTCTCTTGAGCTTAGTTTATTTTATTAGGCAAGATGTTATGCTTGTTTAATTTGCTGGAAACGTTGGTGATACACTCAAATCATACCTTAAGATGATGCAACACGGTCGCATGCAAATATTTTAGATTATGCAACACGATCGCATGCAAATATAGTAACCCAACAAGGTTGAGATCGAATCCCACTGAGAATAGGCGAGAAAAGATACAAATTGGACAATTAATTGATTGACAATCTAGTTTCTATTTCGTGAAAGTAGAAAATATTGTTTTGATTCCAAGGGCTCGTTTGGCCATGTGAGATGAAATCATGATATGAAATCATATGAGATGAAGTTGAAGTTTTGTTTGGACATGCAATTTGGATTTTTAAGTTGTACTTTTTGCTCATAAACATTAAAAATCCCATAAGGTGTGAAAACTATTAATGTTGCCTCATTTCTTTATACAATGTTACCAAATAAGCAAAAGTTCATTCACAAAAGTATAAAACACTATCACATAGCTATTCTAAAAAAGTACAACAATTATTGATTAACTTTAGTTCAATAAAAAGTAAACTTGATCATGAGTAATGGCCATAATAATGGCTGGTCATAATAAATAAAGTAGGTGGTGATTTGAAGTAAAAATAAATTTGGTTGGTGAGAGTAATGGTTATATCCATGGTTTGAAGGTTGGTAAGAGTAATAATATCAACTATAAAGTTTGTTTATATATGAAATAAATGGTTGGTAGAATATAAATTGGTGTTTTTTTTTACAAAATATAAACTTGTAGACCAATTTTTGTATTTAAAAAATGTCACATTATGATATGAAATTCCCAAATCAAGTTCTTTAAAGAATTTGGGATTTCATCTCATGATCTGAAATCATGAGATGAAATTTCATGTCCAAACGTTGATTTCATCTCATGATTTCAAATCACGAGATGTAATCACATGTCCAAAACCACTCTGATTAGTGGTGATTATTTTTGGCAAGATAGAGCTGAGTCTGACATTGATAAGCTTTGCAATTATCTTACTAGATACATTGCTAGACTAATAGGTCGAATATCAGAAAATTGTTGCAGAGAGTCAACTTTAGGAAGCATGATAAGACAAGTATGAGACATGAATTTAGGAATAGAAGCCCCCTTGAGAAATGCCAAAACTGCCCTGTGAATATCTTCAGCAATCACATTCCAAGCACTTTGATAAAATTTGCCACTCAAACCATCAGGGCCCGGAGAACTTTTAGGATCAATAGAAAAAACACAATCTTTCA
Source organism: Solanum acaule (assembly GCA_036250505.1). Lineage (NCBI taxonomy): Eukaryota > Viridiplantae > Streptophyta > Magnoliopsida > Solanales > Solanaceae > Solanum > Solanum acaule. Next base: position 19,422 of record JAJOOR010022538.1, on the reverse strand, counting down.
CTTCTTGTAAAGTAGGTAGTGATGTAAGAAACATGTTGTCAGCATCAATAACTACTTTTTGCACCACACTAAGGATTTGAGAATCCTCGAATATTTCTTCCGACTGAAAAGCTTCTGGAAAAATTGTACAGCTGCATTTGCGACATTATCGCTCCCTTCAACCCAATTTCCTTCCATATCTTTGATTTTATGAATGGAAAGTTTCCTTCTTCTATCTTTGATGATACTATGGAAGAATGCAGTATTAGCATCTCCTTCCTCCAACCATTTTACCTTAGCTTTTTGCCTCGTAATAGAGTTTTGCAACTTCAAAAATCTTGTATACTCAACTTTAGCTTTAGAAATATTCTCTCTGTTAACGGGACTATTGTCTATGATAGAAGTCATTTTGAGGTCTTGGATAAACCTCTCTAACCTCTTGGGCTCTTCATAAATATCTCCAAAAGCAGTTCTGGACCAATCACTGAGTGTTTTGCACACACTCTTGAATTTTTGATGCAATATAAACCTAGGATTCCCTTGGACTTCTTGAGACCAAGATTGTTGAATAACTCCCAAATAGTCCTCATGATCAGCCCATATATTTAAAAATTTAAAATATTTTGTGTGATCCGTATCATTAGATCCACAGTTAATGAGAAGGGGGGCATGATTAGAGCATGTTCTGGCAAGATGGGTAACAGTAGTGCCTCCAAAAACGTCAAACCATTCTGCATTATAGGCTAATCTGTCCAACCGTTTCCAAATGGTATTTCGAGGGTCTCTATTGTCACTCCATGTAAATGGAGCACCAAGTTAACCTCCACCCTGTAGATGACAGTCAGTAAGGCAAGAGATAAAATCAAATCCTTCCTCTACTCTATAAGGTCTTCCACTAATTTTTTCACTAGAGTTTAAGGCCACATTAAAATCACCTACAATCCCCCAAGGGCCATTTATGACGTTGGAAGAAGCTCTAATTTCATCCCACAGATTAGTACTGCCTGCTTCCTCACATTTGGCATAAACTACAGAGATATAGAAATTCAGAGGGCCTTGGACTTGAGTAATATGTAGAAGAACCTGTTGTTCCTTGTCATCAATGATGTTAATCACAAAATCAGAGGACCAAAAAATCCAAATTTTATTGGAACAATTATAAAAACAATATTGAAAGCCTAGCTTTCTTTTGTAGCTTTCAATCTTTCCTACTCTTACCATAGGCTCTTGTAGGAAGATGAAAGGAAGATTGTATTGTTGTTTGATGTATTTGAGTCTATCAGCAGCTGGGAGGCAATGCCCCTTAAATTCCACGAAAGTGTACTGATCATTCAGTACATTTAAGTGAAATCTTGATGGCCTCCATTAAGGCCACTGTCTTCCTCTCCATTATGTCCATTAAGGCCTCTTGGAGAAAGGTTGTTGAAAAGGATCACTTCCCGTTGAGTATCAGTGGATTTGATAGTTTTGCATGTTAGTCGTTCACCGATTCTAGTATATTTTTCGTCATCTGATTTGGATCGATCTTCTTCCTCTGGTAGAGTAACCATGGGCATGACTTGGTCTTGATCAACATTACCGTAAGATATTGCAGTGGCCTTGTGATTCATATTAACTGGCAAAACACTTCCACCTTGATCCTGGACATTTGGTGGATCAGGTTCATCCATAGGTTGATATTCTCGACCTCTTTCAGCCTGCATATTTCTCTGCTAATTTAGAATCTAGCCAAAGTGGGGAGGATGAACTGAGTTTTTGTTCTCCTTACTAATGTGTTCATTACCAATAATCAAATCTCTTGGTAGAACAACTTTGGTAGAAAGCTTCCTCCCTTTTCTATTAACTTTTGAGATCTCCTCCACGTTAACCTTCACTAGATCAGTGTTCAAGATTTGCCATTGGTCATCAACCTGGGGTAATTCATCTTCTTTCTCCTGTTTGCTTTTCTTGGGGTTTCTTCTGATGGTAGTTTTTATTGGTTTTTGGTTTTTCTCTTTGGTTTCCTTTTCTTTGTCAAGTCTTGTGTGCTTAGTAGTCACATGGGTGTTGAGTTGTTGCATATGCTGGGAGCATTCAAGAGTGATATCTCCATATTTTCCACTTCTGTAGTGTTGCGAGTTACTACCACTGCATTTTGAGTACCTATGGAGCTACGAGTATGTGTATTGTTTTTTTCAGCCATCATCATACCAACACTATTGCATTTTTCGTTCTTTGTATTATTGACTTGTGGATTAGCTACATTTCCCTTCTTTCTTGATGTTTCTGAATATGAATCAAGTTGTGTGTCTACTGACTTAGTGAGAGTAATAGCTTGTGACTGTTGCTGTCCAATTTTATGCCCCTTTTCATTTCTTGTCAGTGTATCCTTTTTGAGGTTCTTTGCCAAATCTGTCTTGCCACTGGATGAGGGATCTGCCTTCATAGATTGGTTATCCCCTGCTCCTCTTTGTTCCTCTCTTAATTCGGGATGAAGGATTCTGCAGTTTTTATCGTTGTGGCCTTGCGTTTTACAATGGCAACAAAAGGCTGGTAGAGTATCATAATCTACCTTTTGCACAAAGAAGCCATTTTTGTCTCTTATTTCAACTGTAATTTCTCTTAGAATTGGTTTTGCAAGGTCAATTTCTACTCTCAGTTTTGCCGTAGTTGGTTTTGTTTTTGAAACAGTAGCTTTGTCCAACACTAGCGGGATTCCAATTGGTTCAACAATATGGCAAATTGCATCCCACTCGTAGTAATGCCATGGTGGATTTGGAAGGGTAATCCAGATAGGGGCAGTGGTGTCGTTGGATTCAGGTTTGAAGTTCGTACTCCACTTTTCAATTTTCATAATGATGTTTCCTCCGAGTGGAATATAGCTTCTTGAAGCGACATCGAGGTGGTCTTCAATATTATCAAAGTTGATGAAAACATGCCTCATATCGTACGCTCCGATGGTGATAACACCTTTACCCGGAATAATTTCAGCAAAGTCTTTCCTAATAATATCAATAGAGGGACGAATTCTGGAGAACTTACCAACCAATGCCCATTTACATGTTTGAGCAAGAATTTCGTTCTCCTCTGAAGTGAAAATAACCACTGGTCTGCCATCCACCAGCTCAAAAGATCTGGGTAAAAGGCGAATTCTGTTCTTGGCTCTAGTGGTCTCTTTGTTGCTTAATGCTCTAGCATACGAATTTCGGGGCTCTTGTTCAGGAGCAATTTGGGGCTTCGCATTTGTTCCTCCCACCAAAAACGTTTGTTGCTGGGAGCGATTGAACTGGGAGGGGGTAGGGGTTGGATTAGAAAGGGGGTTTGCGGTAGAAGGGTATGCTCATGAAGGAAGTTGGGGGTATTCAATTTGGTGGGATAAATTTAAAATTGATGTGGAGTTATTCTGATGAAATAATGGTGGTGGGTCTGGAGGGACCATTAAATCCATCCTACAAGCAACCGACCAAGGTCGGGGTGGTGACCGGAGGAGAACAGCGGTGAGATAGCAGTGAGCTTGTGCAGAAGTTACCGTTGAGCGAGAGAGTTTGAGGAAAGTGACTCAATTTGTAGGGGCCTCTTCAAATGGATTTAACTACTCATAATGCAAGAGTAATAGTAAGAAGAATAAAATGAATTCATAAGACTTACTTAGAATTAAAGATGAAAAGAAATAGCTTGGTATCTTCATTTTGTACAAAACTACGTAACTAGAGAGAGAATATTGTTCCAAACTCAAAAAATATAAAAAATTGTAACTCCCTATTACATAACCCCTATTGAATGTAATTATGACCCACAAACTTGGAATCCTAAAACTGTCAAATTCATCGATACAATCCACGGACAATACATAAATCCACGGTCTGTGAATTGCTTTTAAGTCTTCCGTGAGTTCCCGCCTAGAGGTACTGGACTATGGCCATGGTTTGATCCATTGACCGTACAATATTCCACGGTTCGTAAAACTTCCAGCATTGTCTTCTTTAGATGTACGTATCGTGAATGTGACATACGGTTCGTACTTTCCACCATGGATTGGTCGACTTCAGAAGACCTGCAGGTACCATCTCTCAGATCTTTTCGCACCATGCCAGGATCCATGGCCCGTACTTCTAGTCTACGGATCGTGGATTGCCAATTCTGGGCATTTTCTCAGTTTTTCCATGTTTTGGCCATTTTGACATCAAACATCTACAAAACAACATTTGAACACTAAAAACACAAAAAGAGACCTGCAAAAAGACTTTGTAAACTCAAGTAAAAGGCATCAGATGTGCTGGTCTCAACATGGATCCATATTGGTTGTCTATTTCTCTTAAGGCAAGAGGTGAGATAGCCTTAACTTATTGTTATGGTCCCCTGTTATGGATCTAGTTATGGGATGCTGCAAGATAAAATCTGAAGTTTTCCCCCTACGACCTATGGTGCTGGTTCGTTGAGAGAGAACCTATAATCTTCTGAGTTAAAGTACTCAAAAACTGAAATTACTTTACTGCTTATATTTCCTGAGACAAACAGATAGTTTAAACACAACACTTATTAAGATAACTACCCTAGAAACTAGGACATGACTTCCTAATATTACTTGAATGAAAAACTGCACTATTAGAGGAAAATAACTACTGCTGTAACTATTGGATGACTAAGGAGTGATAACATTTATGCTACCTTAATTGCTTAAGGCAAGGGGTGAGCATGGTGTGACCTACATATACATGATCTGGGCTAGAAACAGCTATTTGCACTCAGATTCAATGGTTTCTAAACACTGGCATCTGTTTCATATGTTTTGATGTGCAGATATCAGGCTTGACCATCTCAGTGGCTGACATTGGATATCTATGCATGTCTTCCTTCATATCGGTTTCAGTGCATGAACTTGGGCACGCTCTAGCTGCTGCAAGGTTAAGGCTAATGCTCTTTTGAAATTGTTTTGAGAAAAATGTAAAATGTGGATTATACTATACTTGCTATGTGTATTCATGGAAATCTTCTTGAAGGATTCTGTTCCTTTCTCTTACTTGCACTCTTTCATTATTTCTACTGATTTTTGAACTAAGGGGAGAAATTATTACTTGCGTGGGCAATGCATATATGATGGGTAATGATTAAAATTCTCAGTGAATGGGTTTCTGCGGTTCCAGTCAAGTAAATTAATTCATCTAATAAAAAATTAAATCTGGCAAGCCATCAAAAGCCTAGGCTTCTTGGAAGGCCTTACTTAGAGATGATTGGGAATTTTAAGCTGTTATTCTGCAACATATTTAGGGTTTGTTGAGGAAGAGAGTTCGTTACAATAACATCTGCTGATGACATAGATGTATTTTCCATGGTGCTTTGATTAATGAAACGTCTGGGGCAAGAAAATCCGAAGCCCAATCCGAAAAATGGAAACTAAAAGGGCAAGAATCGGATCCTGGTTCACCTGCCAATTACTTTGGTGCGTAGCCGACTTTGTCTTTCTATTGAGAATCCTGAGTTCTACATCCCTTACAAGTGGTTCTGAGTGGCAGAGAGTTTTCTGGACAAATGTTCGGGATGGAGGGAAATGAGGGCTATGAATCTTTATTTCGGGTTGAAATTTACTAAGACATAATTTCTTATGTGTGATTGAGCAGGAGCAAATGAGGGATCAAAATGTACTTGAGTCACTGTAATTCCCAAGGTGAAACATCATGTCACTATCAAAGACTTTTGACCAACTTCTTGTTGCAATGTTGTGTAAGATCATAAAATCATTACCAAGAGACTGAGTAAAATCATTGAATACCTTACTGATGGAAGCTGATAACATATGTAACATTTTTACCAGGAAGGTTGCTATCTGATAACATTGTCCTTAGCCATGAACTTGTTAAGGGATAGTATGAGGGGGATTTCTCTAGAAGGCCTATGACTCAGTAGAAAGAGTTTATTTGGAGGCTGGAGCAAACTCTGGCCAGTCTTCATTTCCTAGATCTGTTTGTTGAATGGATGACATGCCTCACTACTGTGACCTACTCTATTGCACTCAATGGTTTTTCAACTCCTCCCTTCGCTATTAAGAGAGGTTTGAGGCAAGGATACCCCATTCCGCTTTCCTATTTTTTATTGTTGTGGAGTACTTTAATAGACTGTTGAAGACTCTTCACACTGATAAAAAAATTCATTTTCACCCAAGATGTGCCAAGATGAGGATCATACAACTAAGCTTTGCTGATGACCTGCTTTCATTTAGCAGGGATGATGCACAATCCGTCCATGTTTATTCCAGTGCTTCTCACAATTTTCCCAAGCTTCTGGTCTTCATGCTAATCCGCAGAAGTGTTCCATTTACTTTGGAGGGGTAAACCAAGCTATACAAACTCAGATACTGAGCTATATTGGTATTCCTAAGGGGGAGTGCCTCTAAGCACCAAAAGGCTTTCTGTCATTCAGTGCCACCCTTGCTTGACAAAATGCTTGGGAAGACAACATCCTGGACTTTCAGATTCTTATCATATGCAGGCATACTACAACTGCTCAAACGGCCAGCCAATGTGTGCCACCCGTCTGACCACATTTTCTTCTGTTTTTCTTCCTTTCAGTGTCTAGCACAACTCCTCTGTCCACCATTAGTGCTCATCTTCCTATTCCTACTCTAATACGATTGTATAAACCTATTCCAACATGGTCCATATACTTTATACTAGATTTTGAGCACTTACAACGACTGTTGCATTGTGAAAAAGTCTATATGGAGCAACCACCTAATTTTGTTCCTCAAGGGGAGTTTAGTAGCTTTGTATTTTGATTACGTAAGTCACTCTATGGTCTGAAACAGTCGTTGCAAGCTTGGTTTGGGAAGTTCCAACACTGTAATTTTATCACTCTGTGTTTTATCGGCATTATGCATCAAATTCAGTATTTCAAGAGAAGACCAAGCACTTTGAGATTGATTGTCAATTTTGTGAAGTCGAGTGATCAACTTGCAAATATCTCACCAAGCCCCTCATTGGTCCTCGTGTTAATTACATTTGTAACAAGCTAGGTACATGAATTGTATGCACTAGCTTGAGGGGGAGTGTTGGAATAGGAATAGGTTTATACAATCCTATTAGAGTAGGAATAGGTTTATACAATCCTATTAGAGTAGGAATAGGTTTATACAATCCTATTAGAATAGGAATAGGAATAAGAATAGAAATAGGAATACTAAATAGTATCCTACTTGGTAAAGGATTGTATTCTGGGGTCTATAAATAGGGTCTCTCAGTAATAATGTAAACAACAACAATTCAATAATATTCTTTTTCAATATTTCTCACACCTTTGTAGGATCACTTGAATCCTTTGCTTTTCTCTCTGGGATTACTTGTAAACGCTATTTAAACCCCAACATGCTAGAGGGAATAAGCATTTTTTTTTTTTTGAGAAGGTAGGGAATAAGCAAGCAATCCGTTCTCAAATATCTTCTTTTTTTAAGGTGCTCTTTTGCTACTCATGATTAATAGCTTCTATGAAATCTTGGTGTATAAGCACCATTGCTGCACTGCGAATAATAGATATGCTGCTAGGAAAGTCAACCGGATCAGAGCATAGCACATACTTGAACATTAGGCATTTAGTTAGTGCTGGTTATGTTATATCAGGGTATTCTTTATGATCTTTGGACTTTGATTCTACATTTGGCTGACTGTATGTGCAAACCTGATCAGTTGACATGTTTTGAGACATAGCAGTGGTGGTACATGAATCTCACAACTGCTTCTGTAGGCACGACATTCTGGGAAAGCAGTGAGGGCATACAGATGGAGTACATCGCTGTATTTTTGGCTGTATTATTTCCAGGCGCTTTACTGGCATTCGATCATGAGTTACTGCAGGCATTATCCAAAGTTTCTGCTCTTCGAATATACTGTGCTGGCATTTGGCATAATGCAGTTGTGGGTGCTTATAGCAGCTCTTAGTTATTAAAGAATGCTAGTCGATCTCCATTTGTTTATCATACTCTGTAGTTTTTGAACTAATGTGTTTATTATCTTTCAGCTTTGTGCTGTTTGTGCCTGGGCATTGTTCCTTCAACCTTTGATCTTGTATCCATTTTACATTCATGATGAAGGCCCCGTGGTAATTGAGGATTAATTCTTGTACTGCAATGTGCTAATTTGGGGGACCTAATTAGGCATTATGTGGCTAATGGGTTACAATCTAATGATCTTGAGCAGGTACTGGAGGTGTCTCCAACATCACCATTGTCTGGCCATTTGTCTCCTGGTGATGTCATTATATCATTGGATGATTTCCGCATTAATAATGCTCAGGAGTGGTCACAAATTATTGCTGTATTAACTGAACGCTCTTATCAAAACTTCCAGAACCACAGCCTTCTTGAGAACTCTATGAAAAGAAGTATTGGTAAAGGATACTGTATTCCCTATTCTTTGGTTGAAGAAGGCAAACGTGTTTCATTGGAAGGCAACAGAACTTGTCCTGATGAACTAAGTGCATTTATAACCATTCCATGCTCGGACCAGGCAATGCTTGAAGATGACAATCTTGAGGTTAACCATCAAAGGGATGGAGGTGTATTCCATTGCTTTTATGCTAAGGATGTCTTGAAGCTTGAGAAATGTGGTGATGGTTGGGGCAGACTTCATAGCAATAGGAGCAGCTGCTTGTGTTCCAAGGTACGCAATTCAGTGATCTCCCATTGAGACCAGAAGTTACACATTTGTATCAGTTTGCCAGTTGTGCATGTTTGTCATGAACTGCCAAAAAATATTGCTCCTGTAGTTTATAATACACAAATGCGATTAGGTTAAGCACAACAACACACAGAATACATTTGAATATGTGAATAATTGATGTTTTGTTGTAGGAGGGAGCATGCTTTCTTCCACTTTTGTCAACTGGTGTTGCATGGGTGGAGATCACATATTCAAGCCCTTCTCCCCTACAGTGCTCGCACCTTGGAAGAACACGTGTAATCGATGATAACAACTCCAGGGAGAACCCCTGTGTTAAGACCTTTGTTTTTGTGGGTGATGCAATTTCAATAAAGCATTCAGTTCTCTTGACTTCATATCAACCTCGCTGGTCAGCTAAATTTGGTGCACATCTTCCTTATGTACTGGAAAGACTTTTGATGTTCACCTTTCACATCTCTATGACACTTGCACTTCTCAACAGCCTGCCGGTATGTATTCATATCGAAAAGATAACTCTCTGTTTCCCATGTTTATGAGCCTGCATGTGGTCATATCTGTCACATCTTTTGCTGTGAAGATCCAATTGAACCTCAAACGTGTTGTTGTTGGGAACTACCAGTTCTGTTGGGCAATTTGCAACAGATTGAAGGTTTCAGAATTGTGCTGATTTGGTCCCAGAACGATAGGAAGTACTTGAGAACCATAAAAATCAAGGCCTTTCTAAGGCAGGAGAAACTGTGGCAATTTTATGGAAAGATGAGAAGGGAAAAAGCATTGAATTTAGTATACACAAGCTTAGGATTATATCGACAATGAATGAAGAAATTTGCCATCACTATTATCTAATAGGGTTAATTTATTGAATTGAAAGTATTACATAGTAGGAATAGCTTGTGTCCTAATCGTACTCCAAAAAATATTCGCTAAACCATATAAGGAAAAAATGTTATACCTCATCTAAACTATTTTGTGAGAAATATTTGAGAAGAATATTATTGAATTGTGTATCTTTATTATTAAATTGAGATTCTATTTATAGACACTACATTAGACTCCTTTTCCAACTAGGACACTACAATATAATCCTTTTCAAGAAGGATTCTATACACTGGTCCTATTCCTATTCTAAGTAGGATTGTATATATTATTCGTGTTCCTATTCTATTCTAACACTCCCCCTCAAGCTAGTGCATACAAGTCATATGTACCTAGGTTGTTATAAATGTAATTACTAGAATGGTAGTGTGAGCAACTTGATGAAGATATCTATAAGTTGATCTCTCGACTTCACAAAATTGACAATCAATCTCAATGTGTCTTCTCATGAAATACTGGATTTGATGCAGATTGTCAATAAAACATAGTACTCATCATCTCGAAATCGAGATATGAGTAGATCTTAAACAAGAAAGTTATCATAAAACTGGCTGGAACGTGCTCATGCGCCGGATTATTAGATTTGATGGCTGGAAGTGGTCACAATCTGTGAAATAAAATTATACGGGTAGGGTCGGAATGATGACACGACTCTATTGAGAAAGAGAATAATAAGGGTAGGGTCGGATTGACGGCACGACCCTACTGAGAAAAAGAAAATATATGGGTAGGATCGGAATGATGGCACGACCCGACACCAATGTGATCAAAAGTGAAAAGTGCAAAAAAGCTCTAAGGTTCGTTGGGGCTTCAAGCACAAATAAAATGTGAGATTTATTGATAAAAGCACAAATGGAGAGAACATACAAATATATTCATGTTTAGTTCAAGACTAACAATTATAAGCATGAATAACAAATATATGGACAAAAAAATTGATTATTTTGTATGATAAAGTGACATCAATGGCGCTGCTCTTCAGGAAATTCTCATTCACAAGGAAAAGTATGCCTTAGGCCTTAGGGCCTTGATGACAACACTAAAGCGCACATTAAGCAAGATGAAACGCTCAACGCATTTTGACCCTTGCTTTAGGGCTTAAGCGCGCCATTGACAATCCTGCCTAGCACAAATCAAATTTGAGGAGTCATCGTAAAGATGCATGAAACTATGCAAATCAAATCTGAGGAGTCACTGAAAAGACACACGGTGCCATGCAACTCAGATATATTAGAAAGTAGTTCGAAAAAATCCACGGTACCACGCAAATTAAATGAGAAGTAGTCTGTAGAGATGTACGGTACTACACAAATTAGATATGAGAAAGTAGTCATTGACGCAAATTAGATATGAAAAAGTAGTCACTGAAAAAATGCACAGTACTATGCAAATCGAATATGAAAAAGTAGTCACCGAAAAGACGGTACGTTGCTATGCAAATCGAATATGAGAAAGTAGTCATCGTGAAAAATGGCACGGTACTACGCAAATTAGATATGAGAAAATATTCATTGGAAGAATACAATGACCCAATTTTTGCTAACATAATCACTGGCCAGACGGGCGGCATATATGGGTAATAGCCGCCCACCGACAGCGGAAGCTATTTGGTTCTCTACCAAGATCGTAGAGGCTTTGATACCATGTGAGAAGTATTTGAGAAGAATATTATTGAACTGTGTATCCATACTATTACATTGAGACCCTATTTATAGACACTACATTAGATTCCTTTTCCAAATAGGATTCTATATACTATTCCAATTTCTACTAAGTAGAATTATATATATTATCTTGTTCCTATTCTATTCTAACATACTTCTTCTAACCTTATATAGACTCCACAAACTAAATGGTTTTTTAGAAAATGTTGTTCCTATAGTAATTAGCTTGCAAACAACAGATTATGAAGCATCCATTGTACTAAAAGCGCTATAATCACAGAATATTTTATTAGGATTAAGGAGGAAGCAATTGAGCAATGCTAAGAAACTTGTCATTTTATTGCTTTAGATGGCTTAAGTTATGTGACACAAAGAAAACATGCATTTCATACAGCCAGGTGCAACGTGATCCTTGCATAAAATGGTTATGTTCTTTCATCTTACCTGTAAAAGTTGGAAGAGAGAGAAAAATGTTTACTATCTGAGTACTTGGATTGAACTCCAATTTTATTGTTCATGTCTGTTCTTTTTGATTTATAATACCGCTTCATTTACTACTTCCATCTGTGGAATCTAGGACAAAATCGTGGTCTTAGAAGTTCATTCCACGAGGCCAAATTATGGCCCGTGGTTTGATCTACGGCCCCTGATTTGTATATGCGAAATTCAGTCCAAAAAGTCAGGTTCAGGATTTCATTCTATGCGCCCAAATTACAGCCCGCAGTTGGGTCTGTGAAAATCAGGCCAAAAAATTGGTTTCTGAAGTTTGATTATAAATAAGACCTCCTTTTATGGTCCGTACTTCAATTTACGACCCTAAAATGGAGTTCATAGTAGTCAGGCTCTGAAAACTCTGCTGGGAGTGTCGTGTAAAATGTTCATAACTTTTTACTCCATACTCCTATTGATCAAACTTGGTGGCGCTGGAAGGAAGACTCATAGATCTTTAATTTGATAGGTCATGGGCCACTTAATTCTTTATATGTTGAAATATATGGTCGTTTAAAGTTGACCCTTGCATGAACAAATGCGAAAAAACTTAGTCGGTAGGTAGGCTTTGAACTCGACTTAGTGCTAGAGGTCCCTTATGACCCTAAACTACATCCTATACACTTCCTACGCTTGGTAAAAGATCTTAACACACATGAACATGTAGGACATCACCTGGTTCAAGCTTATATACTTACGACGAATGATTCAGACTCTAAGAGTAGAGTTGCGAGGTGTTACAACAACCATTTGGACTAAACACTCAGCCATAACATTCTAGTCTACATGATAAACATACACAAACATGTCTTTATCAAAGCTTGAACCCTAAGTTGCTCGGACTCGGGTGCGGGTGTCTGATACGGGTGCGGATCTAGAGGTCGGATCCTTCATGATCTAATTTTTAAGATTCGGGGAAATGGATCCATGTATGAATATAGGTGCGGGGATTTTCCTAAATATTATTAAAATAACTAAAAATAGAGTTATGAAACCTAAATTATGAGAAATTATGTGGAGAACTTGAGGAGAATTTTGGAAGGAGATTAAAAGAAAAGAGTGACATAGAAATTTCTAAATAAAAGGTATTCCATTTTCTTCAATTTCACCTTGGCTTTTGTATTGATTATAGAAATCATTAAAACTGTCCAGACTATCGATTTTGGTCAAAGTACCCAAAATTGGTTGACCAAATTGGACATGGATCCCACACCCACACCCAAACCCAAACCCATGTCGTGTCGATACGGGTGCGGCACCAAAAGTGAAGAGTCCGAGCAACTTAGCTTGAACCTCATTATGGCATTATTAAGATGTATAAACTCTAGAAGCCCAAAAAACAAAACACCTGCTATCTGTTTTTTTTTTCCTTTTTTCCTCTCAAAAAAAAATGAAATAAAAATAAAAACACCCACTATCTGCTCAAATCCCCTAGAGAGATATGCAACATTAGCATAAATTTATAAATGTGCTTCAATAAATTTTCTGACTTGTTTCATTGAAAGAGCTCACTGCTGGAAGACTAAATTGCTCTCATTTGGGGAAAAGGAGAGGCATATGTGTGACACTACAACTTTAACAGAGTTGTGAAATAAGTAAAATGGCAATGATAATCCCATGCATTTCCTAGACCTGCTTTCTGCTCTCATTAATGTAATATCTATTGGGGGTGGCAAATAAGATGACATCACATCTGCAAAACTTTACTAGGTTGAGGTCAATGCTTTTTGTTAAAGCGGGCCATTCCTGCTTGAAATATACCAGACAATGCATTAGATTCTCTGTTGGTCAGACACTTATTTGTCCATAGACATGGATTAGGTACCTAAATGCGTATATAAATGACTTGCTAGAAACTTTAAAGGGTATGCATTTCCAGTATGACATATGTCCAGCCCGAAAAGTCCATGTAAATGGCTTAGAGAGATCACAAGGAAACTGCACCAAAAGTAAATGTGTCCATACAAATCTGGAAGCCAGGTGAAGAACCTGGTTGAACTTAAAATGTGATCTAGATGTGGTAATAAATTTGAGACACTTCATAAAATTATTCTATGGGCATCTTCCTACACGACAAAAGAGATGATGAAAGAAAGTGTAGGACAATTTGGAAACATCAATGTGTCTGTTTCATTATATTGAGACCCTAGTGAGCTTTGTTCTAGGACTTTTCTGAAGAAAGAAACCTCATTCTAGGACTTTCCTTGGCTATTTACAGTTGTTACTTCATGCTCAGCTGTCTTGTCTCTTGCCCCCTTCAGAGCAATTAATGAGTTCTTATTAGTACTTCTAGATATCTGTTATTGCTGATCGAAAGGTGATTATGTAGTTTTATCTTTGTCATTAGATGATACTTGAATACACGCCGTTGTAAAGTCAGGTTGTTGACCCATTTTTCCACATTTAGCAATCTATTGCAGATGACGATTATATTTTGGATGCTTCTTATCTGTGATTATTGTGTCATAATATGTATTCAATCCTAAAACAGTGGACAACAGTCGCTGCAACTTTTATGCCATTCATGTTTTTATGATTACCTCTACTTCTTCTCCAGGTTTATTTCCTCGATGGTGAGGCTATCTCAGAGGTGATTTCACACTACTTCAGGATCCTAAGTCCCAGGAGGAGGAGAACCATTCTACAGTATTTTCTATTTGGTGGAACAGTTGCATCTATTATTATGTTCGTCCGGATTTTCCTTGTTTTATTGTGAGGTAAAAATTTGTCATACCGTGCTTATTATAAAGGTGAAGCTTAGAGACATATTTTCCCTCTCCGCAGGTTTGGACATATTATGTCTTCTTCATTTATGTTTTGATTTTTTTGTGCCCTTCCGACTCTCCGTCCACAAACGAGGGGTCATGTAAATTTTGGTCATTGAGTCAATTTTGGTCCTGTAAAATGTGTTTACTATGCTCAAACTTGTTCTACAAATTTTCCCTGTTTTTTACTTGTGTTGGCGGCGGCGAACTTTTATTCAGTTGCACAAAATTTGGTGGAGTAGCAACCTTAACCATGAGTATAAGTTAATATTTTTTTTTTTTTTTGATTCGTGCTCAATTATCCTGTTAGAGCAAAATCATCTCTTCATTTAATGCTGTTAAATTCTGTTATATGATGGTGTAACATGATGAGATTATTGCTGAAATGAAATTCAGACAATATGGACTGTTAATTTGCAACTGTTGTTGGTAAGTTGCCCTTTGAAGAGGGGCAGTTTGATAAAACTCGTCAATGGTGCAATTGTTTCTGATGTCATGAAACAGCGACTCTGACTTATTAATGGCAAAAGTCAAGCCCTTCAAAAAAAGAAAAGACGTTTCGATATCTATGGTAAAGCCTTTTGGCTTTCTACTTGGGAGATTGCAAGACTTGAGGGATATCATCAAAGCTATCATGCAGCAAAATGTGGGAAGCCCGTTTGAGTCGAGTGTCCTCTATTTATCTTTTTGATTTTAGGGCAAAATTGTCTAGTATGTTCATTATGAGACAAAACGGTTTTGGTTTTTTTCAAGGGTTAAGCTAAGTGTTTGTTTCAATATGCCAGAAATATACTCTGTATTATGTTCCTAGATACACTTTAGGCTCAAAGTTATCGCTAACCCCCATTCTCTCGGACTCGGTTGCACCTTAATTCTCCTAATTTATTCTTATCCATACCCTGCTGCCAAATTATTACAGATATTTGTGCATACTAGTTTTAATACTAGTTTTACGGCAAGTGCATTGCGTGTGTATCATATTATATAGTATATGATGTTGGAAAATAGAATTAATATGACTAAATTAAAGCTTTTTAGTAAATAATTATAAATTGAAAGAACAATGGTCAAGTACTTCTGAATGATTAATACAAATTGTCATAAAGTTAATTATTTTTTAGACCAAAATGATCAGGTTTCATTGAAACATTTCAAAATTCATTCAAAATTTAAATATGGTGAGAAAGTGACATTTCTTTAGTACTGTTTTTTTTTTACTTTACTCAATTTTGGGAACAAACTTAACCAGCAAAATAGAAAAATAATATCAATATAAAAAAGGTCACCAATAGCCTTTCCTCTTGAGGTTATGACTATAAATAATGGACACCATTAAAGTACAATTTTTCTCTTAAATATTAATGCTTCATTGTGCATGACACTAATAACTATTACCATAAATAGTGCAATATTTTATCTTTATACGTAATATATATTTTTAAAATATAATTACTCAATTAATATTTGAGTAAGGCTATCATAGAGATGTAATTTTACCAAGAGTGTACTTCTATAGAAAATTTCAACACAGTTATAAGTTGAATATTATAGAGAAAGAAAATATAACATCAAAAATTAGTTCTAAAAAAAATAGGTTGTTACAGTGAAATGTTCTTTTAACGAATGATGGTTAAATAGAGAATTGAGTGTATGTCAAATATTTATGTTAACCAATTTTTCTTTTAGATATATCTATTTCAGTAGCATAATTTAATATTAATATATGAACTACATCACCTATAGTGAAAAATATTTTATCTCTTTAAGTTTCTACCATATCTTTGGGGAATTGTAGTCCTATCTTTTTGTATGCATCATACATTTCATATAGTTGTTGTCTAATGAGAGTATCTAGTACCTTATAGAAGTTCTATCATGATAAAACATTAAACTTTTTCAATAAAAAAATTAATTGATGAATAGAATTTAAATTATTTATTTATAGAATCTTTAATTTGATTTAAGATCATTTTGTGATCAACCACTATTTTCTTATCTATTTTTATATAGCTTGCAATGAGTGTATCTTGTGACATATCATTTTCTTAGATCAAAATGAACACAAATAACAGAAAATTCATACTTAAAAAAAGTCAACACAATATAAATATAAAAAAGAATAAATATATGGAACAATTCATTGCCAATGAAGAAGGAAGACAAAAATATATGTTCATGATATATTTACTCTAGTGTTCAATTTGATTGAAATCTCTTGCCACCAACACTTTATTTTCTCCAAAAAAATATATTGAAAAATCATAGCCAATGAAGAAGGAAGACAAAAATATATGTTCATGCTATATTAATCTTAGTGTTCCAAAATTAGGAAGAAACTCCTTCGTTTGAGGTTAAAAGAATAAAAAAGGGAAAAATAAAGAAGAAATATTTTACCCCAGTCATGTGCCTTTTTCATATTTGGTTATTATTATTGTTTCTCCCACAACTTGATTTATTTATTTTATTAGAAAAAATAATCTACAATGTGTGTATTCGTCATTGTTCACTCATTATGTTAACATTAATTATTAACTTCTATCTCGAATTAAAATACTAAAGAAATTAACTAAAGAAACAAAACAAGAAATGAAAATTTCCTGCGCACTATACATAGAAGTTTTTTGTGTGAAGCAAAGTTCATAGATAATTGCACATTTCTTTGTTCTTTGCTTTTCTTCTTTAATAGAAAGACAATACCTAAACTTCAATGGTAAGAACTTTGGCGAAACATATCAATGGATTGGGGATGAATCATGTATGAAAATTTTAAATGATCTCAAATTGTTACATAAAAGAGATCACCAAAAATTTATAAGGAGTGAATGGTTGTGATTTATGATCAAAGAAACATGAAGGTAGAAATTGTTGTGACTATTAGTAGGAAATTAGTATTTTTTAATAAATAAAATATGTAGGCTAATTAAAGGCTATTAATTTTCTAAAATGATATAAATAATATTGAAGTATTTGTGTGATGAAAATCGTAAGAGGAAAATATAATTGTGAATTGATGAATGATTTGTTACAATTTGTTCATCAACTCTTTCTTATGTGGTACCTCCAATTTCATAGAATTTTGAACTTAATAAACTGTTGCAAATAACACTTGGATATTTTAAGAAGAAGAAGAGTAGAAAACCTTACAAAAATCGTAGTTTAAAAGTGAGAGGAAACCCTTCTATTTATAGTTAACAAATAATACTATGAATAGGTACTTATTGTGCCTTATCAGAAAAGTCACAACCCTTCAAAAAAGTCACTACTTATCGAAAAAGTCATAACCCTTTAAAATAGTCACAACTCATCATATAAGGCACAACTCTTTTGTAAAGTCACAACCCTTTGAAAAAGTCACAGTCCTTTGGAAAAGTAACAACTCATCGGAAAAGTCACAATCTTTTAGTGTAAAAAATGTATCTACTTTTAATATAATATAATATAATATAATTAAATAAAATAAATTGAATATTTTTAATTGAGGATATTATAGTAATTCAAAATTCATGTTTGGGAGTTCATGCTTTTAAGGTAATATAGATATAGATAGATAGATACATGGGTAGTTGTTTATGGACTTGGTTTGTTTATCTTATTAATTTTTTCTATTTTTGTTGGAAAAACTGCAGACGCACTTTTGCATCAGTCTTTAGACCATCTCCAACTAACCTCTATTTTACTCTCTATTCTCTGTATTTGGAGAGTAAAATAGAGAATCTCCAACTACCCTCAATTTCACTCGTTATTCTCATTTATAGAGAGTTGAATAGTAGTTCTCCAAATTTGGGGAACTACTATTCATACTCTCTATTTCACTTTTTGATTATTTTGTTATTATTTGTATTATATAATATTTATAATTAATATATTATAAATCATGTAAGACCATCAATTAAACCTCTAATATTCGTTATTTATAAAAATAAAAATAAAAATAGATTATTTAATATATACTATTTTTATTTCGAATTAATAATATTTCATTTTTTAAAAAGCACTTCAAGTGGTATAATTTAAAATTATTATTATATTTTCACTATGAAGAATGCACAAAATTTAAATGATAAGATGAAAATTTTAATTTTAACATACAATACATAACATAATAATTTAAATACAAGAATGCACAAAAATGCTCATTTTGAACTTCATAGAGCATTTATGGGAGCAACGTAATAATCTTGAAAGTTGAATATTTATGTAATAATTATGTAATTGTATTTCATTAATGATTTCATTTTTATTTGAATTGTCCATTAATATGTATATATTATATTTGCTTGCAATTTATGTCATTTATAAATTTAGAATAAAATATAATTTTATATTAAATAAAGAATTTGAAAAAAATAAAATTTATATTACATGAAAATATATAGAGTGATTATTTGAAAGACAAAAAAGAAAGAAATGATTTAGGTATGAAATAAGAAAACGGAAAAGGGTCATATTTACCCCTGTACTCTCAGAAAAGAGTTATATTTGCCTTTCGTTATACTTTTTTGATATATTTACCCCTAACATCCAACTTTAGGCACATATTTACCCTTGAACCGTTAAGAATCATGTCTCCCACTTTTATCATCCTACATGGCGCCTACGTGGCACACCTATACACATATTTATTTATTTATTCCACCAAAATACTCCTCCTAATTTAATTATTAAATTCATCCATTACATAAAATCCATTTCCTAATATTACTTCATTTTCACTTTTTCCAGAGAAAAATCCTTTAACTAGGAGTCAATTCCCTAAATGGTCACCCAAGTTTAGGAAATTGCCTTGAAATATCATTTATGACCAAAATATCACTCAACTATCACTATTTTCCTCCAAATATACTTACCACTTCAAAAGTTTCACTCTTTCCTAGATGACATGCCATGTCATTGAAGCCTCTTTTTTTTTTAATAATAGACTTATTTAATTCATCAAACTCATTTAACTAAAATAATGATCTTACTATTTGTTTTTTTTAAAATAAAATAAAATAATATATA